>MCJB01002384.1:0-10753 GCA_002018475.1 Nicotiana obtusifolia | reverse complement strand
ATGCAAACTTGGGTACTGCCGAAGTCACCTTGAATGCCGGGACTGTTTTCATAACAATCTTTCCAAACTTCAACATGTCTCTCTATGATCCCTACTTAACCGAAGCTCTTAAAATCCAAGTCCAAATCCAAGGAGCCCCTCAAGCCAAAGATTCCATACAAGCTACTCTTCACCACCAAATGGCATGGCGAGTCCAGAATCACGCCATGGATCTCTGTCTTCCAGGAGGAGAAAATGCTCTTCTCCTAAATATTGATGCCACTAAAGGAAATACCATGTGCACCCAAATACCCAGATAAATTTCAAGAGATGAACTTGTCAAAATTCTTCCTGATTCTTGGATCACAAATTATGAAAAGTTAAGAGAATCAGAGGAATCCCTACAATCTGGTGAACCAACCTTTACCAAAAGAAATGACAAAATTGTTTGCATAAGCTTCGACCATTCCCACCTCAAAAAACCCAATAAAACCATCTTTTCTTGCCAATTGATCCAACCCAAAGATACAACAGATACATACCCTGAACCTGATGCAGAATTCTTTTGGAACATACAAAGCATCATTGAAGAACACGACTGGTGCCGAAGTTTCGACAAAAAGGGAACACATACTTGGTGGTTCAAGTGCCCCTTTACAGGACACTGCCCTTGGGATCTTGATTGCAACTGTCAAGACTTTTTAGACGATCCAAATGGAGAATACTATGAAGAAAAGTTAAGCCTCAACAAAACCAAACCAAAATCCAAGAAAAAGGGAAAAACTACTGAAAAACAATTCCGAGCCAGATATGAAAATAAAGACCCTTCAATTGGCTCATTAAGCCGCCCAGGGAAATATGAATTTCTTGTTAGTTACCAACCCCAGGAATGGCCAAAATTACCAGAAAAATTGACACCAAGTTGGGAAGATAGCGAACCTACACCCAAACCCGATCCACCACCAATTCAGACCTTACAACCCAAAAAGCCACCTGATAAAACTTCACAAACTCCAAAAATCAAAAATCCCCCACAGATGTTCATGCTGAGTTCTTCAAGCTCCAGTCATACCCACGACTTTCCTACACTACAACCTTTTGAAAAGGAAGGAATTAGCCATGCTCCAAAAATTCCTAAGAAAAACATAGTATTGCCTACTGGAGAAAAACCTCCAACAAGAGACATCGAAGCAACACTAAACTGGCAATCCGAAAACTCCATCTGCCAAAACAAGGTCCTGACCAACATTGGCAACACCATAAAGAACGTGGTGCACACGCAAAACAAAATGATGAGCAAGGTGGAAACAATGGAGAAAAAGATGGAGCAAACATCGTCTCGCCATGAAGGACTAATCAAAGCGTTGGAACTAAGGTTGGCAAATTTGCAATATGAGATTTGTCCGCCAGAAACTTCACTTTTCCAATTCTTCCAACAACAACAAAAAGAGACGGTTTCGCTCAAAGAACAGATTCAGCTCTTAAGAAATGACCACTCTAATCCACAAATAACCCCAGTTGTCACCTCAAAACCTGCCTTTTTCCCGATGTCTCCACAACCATATTCCCCACCTAAATTAGACAACACATTTTCTACTTTCCCATCTGCCTCTCAAAATCCATTCTCTTTCACCCAACCTGTAAAAGGAAAACAGGAGTTTGATATTGCAAAATTGGTTTGGGAAAGGAAAGATGCCCTTGCAGCACAAGATCGGAAGCCAAGAAACGGCGAGACCATGCAGAAAGTTCAAAAGGGTCCAACCCAGAAAATCTTATGATTTCTGACCAGCAGGCTCCAGACCTCTATGTCTCTCAGCCAAGATACTTATCAGAAGAAGAGACTCCATGGTCTGAATCTCTGAATTCATCAGAAGACGAATCCACGGAAGATAGCTCTCAATCAAGCGATCAATCCGCGACGGACTCTTCCGAAGATGACAAGCCCCCAATATTTGTAAATCAGCCAAGAGAGCCAGAAGTATTTGAGATAGATGACGAACAAGAAGGCATGACAGATGAGCCAATCCCAGAAAGGAGATATGAACCCATGGCGTCCAAGCCAGTTGGAACCGGCTTCCATACTTTCACCTTGGACGACGTCAAGGTTTCGAAATGGCCTCAGAGAATCCATGACTTCTATACTTGGTTGGTGACTAAAACCTTGGCAGAACGAGAAAAGTATGTCATCTTGTCAGAACTCACTTCACGTTTTTCCGGAATCCTCAGAGATTGTTGGAACTCCCTTGGGATTCATTACAAGAATATTTTTCTTACTTCCCAAGATTTTGCCTTCAACATCCGGGTCCTACATGAAGTTTTCTGTGGAGATACTGGCCAACGACAGGAGAAAATGCGGAGACAACTCTTCGAGATGAAGTGTGTGTCATTCGACAGAAATGACATTAACAGACAATTTCAAAAAATGGCCAAGATATATTTTGAAATCGGCGGAGACATCAATCTGAAGCAAGCCTTCGTCTCTTCTCTTCCAAAGCTGTTAGCAAGCCGAACCATGACCATCATTGAAGAAAAATTCCAGTCCATAACCATCCCGCAAATTGGTTACATCAGGCAGGCTATTTTCGTCGCACTAGATGACATCTGTACCAAGCGCTCAGCCCTAAAGCAAATTATCCAGCACAATCCAGCGCTTGACGAGGCATGCCGCAAAACTGATCTAATCACCGGATCAGGATGTTCCTGCAGTACGTCCAGACGATGGAAAGAATTCAGGAGGTTCAAATGGCCAAGAATTCCAGATGGAAGATCAAAATCCAAGAGACGCACAAAGTATTTCAGACGCAGAAGGCCAGGAAATTTTCACAAGAAAGATAGATGCTTTATTTGCAATAAGATTGGACATTTCGCAAAAAATTGTCCTCAGTTAAGAAGATCTGTCAAACTCCTTGAAGAAATTGAAGATTACACTGCCATACATCTTGCGAAAGTGGAGGACCTTGAATCTATATACTCTATGGATGATGAACCCAATGAAGAAACTATATTCTCTCTCAATATCTATGAAGATCAAGGCTATGATCAGTACCAAATCTCAAAACCAGTTATCGAGGCCCGAGAGGAGATCAATGCTCTCACAGTCGTACCTCAAGTAGAGCTCAAAGTCTATTCATCCAAATGGGATAAACCAGCTCGAGTTATTGCTTTCATTAACACCGGAGCTGCATCCTAACTCATAAATCCTGCTGTTCTCCCTGAAGATCAATGGGTGCCGCATTTTAAAGATTTCAACACTGCATCAAATGCAATCTTAACCACAACTATCATTACAAAGCACCTGGTCACGATTGAGTTCTTCCCAGCATTGAAGTATAGAACCAAGCTGCTAGGATCTGATGTGCCAGGAAAAGATCTTATTATTGGATTCCACATTTACAGGCAGCTTAAAGATCAACTCCATATCAAGGCCAACGGGATAGCTTTTAAAAAGCAGTTCAGACCTTATTCTGAGATTCCAAGGCTATTCCAGATCACCAATGACGAACAAATCAAAGAGATTGAGCAGAATCTCATTGAACATTCATGTGCTGAATCCCACAAGGATTTCATGAAGAAAGGGAAAAGACCATTATGGAAAAACCAAGAGTTTTTTATCAAACTCCCTTTCAAGAAAAATGAAAACATCAATCCGACAAGAGCTAGTCACCCAGCAATGAATCCAGATCATCTTCAGCTTTCAAAGAAAGAATGCGAAGAACTTTTGGAATTTGATCTGATAGAACCATCGGATTCTCAATGGGCATGTGAAGCATTTTATGTCAACAAAAGAGCTGAGCAGACAAGAGGAAAACTCAGGTTAGTTATTAATTACCAGCCACTAAACCATTTCCTCCAAGATGATAAATTTCCCATACCAAATAAACTCACTCTTTTCTCCCACTTAGCCAAGGCCAAATATTTTTCCAAGTTTGATTTAAAATCTGGATTTTGGCAATTGGGAATCCACCCTGAAGAACGACCCAAAACGGGATTTTGCATCCCCGATCATCACTTCCAGTGGAAAGTCATGCCCTTCAGTTTGAAAACTGCACCTTCCTTGTTCCAAAAAGTCATGATAAAAATCTTCCAACCCATCCTCCATACCTCCTTAGTCTACATTAATGATATCCTGTTATTTAGTGAGNTTCTGACCAGAAGGCTCCAGACCTCTATGTCTCCCAACCAAGACACATATAAGATGAAGATACTACATGGTCTGAATCTCTGCATTCATCAGAAGACGAATCACTGGAAGATAGCTCTCAATCAAGCAATGAATCCATGACGAACTCTTCCGAAGATGACAATCCTCCAATATTTGTCAATCAGCCAAGAGAGCCAGAGGTATCTGAGATAGATGACGAACAAGAAGGCATGACAGATGAGCCAATCCCAGAAAGAAGATATGAGCCCATGGCGTCCAAGCCAGTTGGAACCGGATTCCATACTTTCACCTTAGACGACGTCAAGGTTTCAAAATGGCCTCAAAGGATCCAAGACTTCTATACTTGGATGGTGACCAAAAATTTGGCAGAACGAGAAAAGTATGTCATCTTGTCAGAACTCACTTCACGATTCTCAGGAATCCTTAGAGATTGGTGGAACTCACTTGGATTTCAAGACAAAAATATTTTTCCCACTTCCTAAGATTTTGCCTTCAACATCCGGCTCCTACATAATGTTTTCTGCGGAGATACTGGCCAAAGACAGGAGAAAATGCGAAGACAACTCTTCGAAATGAAGTGTGTGTCATTCGACAGAAATGATATTGACAGACATTTTCAAAAAATGGCCAAGATATATTTTGAAATTGGCGGGGACATCAATCTGAAGCAAGCCTTCGTCTCTTCCCTTCCGAAGTTCCTGGCAAGCCGAGCCATGACCATCATTGAAGAAAAGTTCCAGTCCATAATCATCCCACAAATTGGTTACATCAGGCAGGCTATTTTCATTGCATTAGATGAAATTTGTACAAAGCGCTCAGCCTTAAAGCAAATTATCCAGCACAATCCAGCGCTTGACAAAGCATGCCACAAAACTGATCTAATCATCGGATCAGGATGTTCCTGCAGCACGTCTAGACGACGGAAAGAATTCAGGAAATTCAGATGGCCAAGAATTCCAGATGGAAGATCAAAATCCAAGAGGCGCACAAAATATTTCAGACGTAGAAGGCCAGGAAATTTTCACAAGAAGGACAAATGCTTTATTTGCCACAAAATGTTACGCTGGCATACATCTTGCAAAAGAGGAGGACCTTGAATCCATATTCTCTGTGGACGACGAACCCAATGAAGAAACTATTTTCTCTCTTGATATCTATAAAGACCAAGGAAATGATCAGTACCATCTTTCAAAACCAGTGATCGAAGCCCGAGAAGAGATCAATGCTCTCACAGTTGTTCCTCAAGTAGAACTCAAGGTCTATACATCCAAATGGGATAAACCAGCTCGAGTTATTGCTTTCATCGACACCGGAGCTGCATCCTCACTCATAAATCCTGCTGTTCTCCCTGAAGATCAATGGGTGCCGCATTTCAAGGATTTCAACACTGCATCAAATGCAATCTTAACCACAACTGTCATTACAAAGCACCCGGTCACAATTGAGTTCTTCCCAGCATTGAAGTACAGAACCAAGCTGCTAGGATCTGATATGCCAGGAAAAGATCTTATTATTGGATTCGATATTTACAGGCAGCTTAAAGATCAACTCTAGATCAAGGCCAATGGGATAGCTTTTAAAAAGCAGTTCAGACCTTATTCTGAAATTCCAAGGCTATTCCAGATCACCGAAGACGAACAAATCAAAGAGATTGAGCAAAATCTCATTGAACATTCATGTGCTGAATCCCACAAGGAATTCATGAAGAAAGGGAAAAGCCCATTATGAAAAAACTAAGAGTTTTTTTATCAAGCTCCCTTTCAAGAAAAATGAAAACATCAATCCAACAAAAGCCAGTCATTCAAGCATGAATCCAGATCATCTTCAGCTTGCAAAGAAAGAATGCGAAGAACTTTTGGAATTTGATCTGATCGAGCCATCGGATTCACAATGCGCATGCGAAGCATTTTATGTCAACAAAAGAGCTGAGCAGACAAGAGGAAAACTCAGGTTAGTTATTAATTACCAGCCACTAAACCATTTCCTCCAAGATGATAAATTTCCCATACCAAATAAACTCACTCTTTTCTCCCACTTAGCCAAGGCCAAATATTTCCCCAAGTTTGATTTAAAATCTTGATTTTGGCAATTGGGAATCCACCCTGAAGAACGACCCAAAACGGGATTTTGCATCCCCGATCATCACTTCCAGTGGAAAGTCATGCCCTTCGGTTTGAAAACTGCACCTTCCTTGTTCCAAAAAGCCATGATAAAAATCTTCCAAACCCATCCTCCATACCTCCTTAGTTTATATTGATGACATCTTGTTATTTAGTCATACATTGGAAGAACATGTCAACTTGCTTCGTCAATTTGAGGCATTAGTAACACATTACGGCATCATGCTCTCAGCAAAAAAGATGGTTCTTCCTCAAAAGGAAATTGATTTTCTCGGAATGCATTTTTCCCTAGGTGAATACAGTCCAGGACCGCATATATGTCACGAATTACTTAAATTTTCAGATACCAGCCTCACAACAAAGCAGATCCAACAGTTCTTGGGTGTAATAAATTATATAAGAGATTTCATCCCAAATATCTCTACATACATTTCACCACTCACAAAAATGCTCAAGAAAAATGCAACATCATGGGGAGAAAAATAGGATGAAGCAGTCAGAAAAATAAAGGAGATATGTAAAAATGTCAAGTCCCTCTACATCCCTTCAGATGGAAAGAAGATACTGCAAACTGATGCCATCCATGAATATTGGAGTGCTGTTCTATTTGAAGAAAAAGATGACCAGCGAAAAATATGCGGATACGCCAGTGGAAAGTTTAAGGATGCCGAGCAACATTATCATTCCACCTTCAAAGAAATTCTTGCAGTAAAGAATGGAATCAAGAAATTCAATTTCTTCCTTATCCATACAGAATTTCTAGTAGAAATGTATGAAGGCTTTCCCAAAAATGATCCGGATAAATTCAAAATTATCCCCAATCCTCAGATTCTCAGATGGGCGCAATGGTTCTCTCCATACAAGTTTCAAGTCAAGCACCTGAAAGGAAAGGATAATATTCTCGCAGATTTTCTATCGCGACCGGAAGAATTCTCAAAAAGATTTTCTCCAGCAAAACTGAGGCCAAATAGCCACATCTTTATGTTTTCAAACACACCGGGAACTAGTTCATTAAAGCCAACAGATCATCCACCGGAGTTGTTCAACCTCATGGATCCCTTTGATCCGTCAATTATTATGGAAAGAAGAACTTATTATGAACTCCAAGTTTTCCGGCAATATGGAGGATCCATTCTCAAGCCTTATGGTGTCAATCCAGAATATCCGTTCTGCCATATATTCATAGCTCAAGCCAAGGATTTTCCACAAGAATTATTATGGTTTTTCTGGTACCTATGCCATCAGTATTATATTTTCATGGAATTCAAATGCAATGTCTTCAAGGATTTTGATGCCATTGCACCAGCCCTTAGAATATTTTTACTATGGTTCAAACCTAGGAGATATTGGACGAAATGTTTCAGTGATTCCTACGCAGCAAAAATAATTCATGTTTCATAGGCCAGTGAAGATCATTAATGGAAAAGTCCAAGCGCAAGCAGAGGCATCATTCTGGTGGAAATTTCCCGTGTCCATTTTATCAATGGAGAAAGAGTATAGCGAGGCGCAAAGAATCATTTTCCAGCAAAATAGGTGCATCCCAAAAGAGATATTGCCAAAAGAATGGGCAAGCTGGAATTATACCAATACCCATCCTCACTGGTAAAGAATCCGGGAAGCAGCAAAGGAATATCAAACGCCATATGAAATCATTCGAGAAAAGATCACTAATGACATTTCCAGATTAAAGTTGCGAATTACATCTCTCAGTCCAAAGGGAAAGGAACATAGCAGTGAAGAGATATTGCCTCCACATGTGTCTTCACATGCAACACCGTACATTCACATGGCATCACATTCTTCCACATGCTACACCATGTATATTTCAACCCGTTCACATGCCTTCAAGTGTTTTTAGTGGTTTTTCCTAAAGTCCTTCACATGCCGAGAAGGACCCGCTTGTAGATAAGTTTGCCATGTAAAATAGGTTTGCTTTATCTAGATTGTTTGTCTTATAATAACCTCCTAGTCCTATATAAAGGAGGCCATGTAGTAGTTGTAGGATCATCAGAAAATTACCTCGTACAAGTTCAGAAAATCCTCTTGTAAAAAACCCTAGAGTCATCCTAGAATTTTCTTGTAATTTTCGTCCACTCTTTGTAAATCTCTTGTGATATAGTACATATGAGTTCTTTCTAAATTTCCCTCTTGTTCTTCCTTTCGAATGGATGGAAAGGTCGGTCCATGTATGAAAATAGAGTAAGTTTACTCTTTGAAAGTTAGCTTATTATAGTACGGTCTATGTATGAAAATAGTGTAAGTGTACTCTTTGAAAGTTAGCTTATTGTAGTGCGAAAGTTTCCCGAGTTATGAACAGCTAACTTTGGTTATAGTACAAAAGTTTTCTGAGTTGTGTAGCTTGGCAAGGTTGAAGCCAGCCCCCTTTCTAGGAAAACTTTTGTGACTATAAACAAATTAACTGTTTGTGTAGCTTGGCAAGAGCCAGCCCTGTAGCTTGGCAAGAGCCAGCCCCCTTTATTTTGTAGGCAAACTTTCGTATCTATGATTAAGCTTGCTTTCCTCGAGTCTCTTTCTTTGTTTCTCGTACTGTGGTTTCCTACCTACGATTAAGCTTGCTTTCACGGAGTCCCTTGCTTTGTTCTTATACTGTAGTATCAGAGCCAGCCCATCCTTTCGGAGGGAGTAACAATTTACTAAATATGTCTGAGTCGTTTCCATCTTCGTCTTCCTTAGCTAAAATGAATATGTCACCTACTCTGTACAAAACCCTGTCCAAAAAATATGATTACCTTTACGAAGTAGATATCTTACCATACGAACAAAAGGTGTCCACAACTGAACTACCTCTTACTTGATTCCATTTTATCTAGTTCACTTATAAGATTAAATAGTATGTAAATGTATTCATTTCCTCTGCATTGACACGATCAATACTACTATCGGAGTGAAACAAGGGATCTAAAGAAGAAGAGAGGCTAGACTATATTAGTAACAAGCAAACCTTGTATGTGTATCTCCAAATATTTTGGAGATAAATACCAATTAGAAGGTCTGAGACGACCCAGAAAGCGTTGAATCAGTCTTTTTCGCCACATCGCGTATAACGGGAATCGAACCCCCTCCGCTGCTGGCGGGCAGATGTATAATGTACTACTTCGATCCAGCAACTTGTTAGGAGTAGGTTTTGGCTTGCCCCTTTACAAGGGGCTTTCATATAAATCCTCAGCCTTCGCCAAAAAATCCATCGCACCATGGACCCAAATACGTTCCCTTGTCCAACATAGACCAAAAGGAGTCAAAGAATATGTTGCTGCGTCAAAACATGACCAGCATCCTATCCTCGCCACCAGAGAAGAACAATTTATCACCCTTCAAATCCCAGACGATTTTCCCAGGCTATGGAGAGAGCATGGGTTTACCCATATCCATTTTGGTGCTATCCGAATTCCTCTAACCTATCACGGAAGAAAAGGTCAGCCGGTGGTAGCTCGACTTTCTCTTCTCGATACCAGATATTTGGAGTACCAACATGCAAACTTGGGTACTGCCGAAGTCACCTTGAATGCCGGGACTGTTTTCATAACAATCTTTCCAAACTTCAACATGTCTCTCTATGATCCCTACTTAGCCAAAGCTCTTAAATCCAAGTCCAAATCCAAGGAGCTCCTCAAGCCAAAGATTCCATACAAGCTACTCTTCACCACCAAATGGCATTGCGAGTCCAGAAACACGCCATGGATCTCTGTCTTCCAGGAGGAGAAAATGCTCTTCTCCTAAACATTGATGCCACCAAAGGAAATACCATGTGCACCCTAATACCCAGACAAATTTCAAGAGATGAACTTGTCAAAATTCTTCCTGATTCCTGGATCACAAATTATGAAAAGTTAAGAGAATCAGAGGAATCCCTACAATCTGGGGAACCAACCTTTACCAAAAGAAATGACAAAACTGTTTGCATAAGCTTCGACCATTCCCACCTCAAAAAATCCAATAAAACCATCTTTTCTTGCCAATTGATCCAACCCAAAGATACAACAGATACATACCCTGAACCTGATACAGAACACTTTTGGAACATACAAAGCATCATGGAAGAACATGATTGGTGTCGAACTTTCGACAAAAATGGATCAAAAACTTGGTGGCTCAAATGCCCCTTTACGGGACACAGCCCATGGGATCTTCATTGCAACTGTCAAGACTGTTTAGACGATCCAAATGGAGAATACTATGCAGAAAAGTTAAGCCTGAACAAAACCAAACCAAAATTCAAGAAAAAGGGAAAAACTACTGAAAAACAATTCCGAGCCAGATATGAAAATAAAGACCCTTCAATTGGCTCATTAAGCCGCCCAGGGAAATATGAATTTCTTGTTAGTTACCAACCGCAGGAATGGCCAAAATTACCAGAAAAATTCACTCCAAGTTGGGAAGATAGCGAACTAGATCACACGTTCGCGATAACAAAGTGCGCTGCAATCCACAGGCATGCCTTTCCTCTATGCGAACGCGGAAAACATCATGCGAA
>MCJB01002383.1:0-10904 GCA_002018475.1 Nicotiana obtusifolia | reverse complement strand
GTAGCTTGCTAATGTTGGTCGAAAAACTATAGAAAATAGGCTGCTACACCAGCTGGGAATGAGCCAAAACGACTATAATAGCAGCTGGACTCGAGACGCACCAACAGGAAATGCAACAGCAAGAGGAAACGTCAAGAATTTGCAACTGGAAATCGGATATATCAGAACAAATAATATGGAACTTCCAGCAACCAGCATCTCACAGAGCACAAAATACAGACAAAAAGTCACTTTGGGAAAATTGAAACTTCAGGGAAGTAAACGGATCATGAAACTTTTTACTTTCAGCACTCTATCATCACTCACATCATCTTTCACAACACTTATCCCTCCTCTCTTATCATCGCAGATAAACCCATCTACAGCAGCTATTCAAGGCAACCATCGAAGACCAACAGATCAGCAGCTAACCCCAACATCCTCAAACATCAATCTTCACAATCAGCAACACCACAACAACACTCAAGCAATGGACAATCCATGATACAGAGAAAGAAGAAACAAAACAACTGGAAAGCCTAAACAGATGCAGAGAAACAGATGCAGAGAAATCTACTTACTGACACATGAGCTGGAACTGGCGCTACTAACACCAGGATAAGTTTCTTATAGGGGAGGGTCATCGGCGCAATTGTTTTGTGTGGTATTAGCACCTCCGGTGCTCATTCTATTACAATTGCTCCAATCACCTTCTACCTATAAAGACATCATCCCTCAGCTTAGCTTAATATATATCCAGACCAAAGGAAGATCAAAATCAAGCTTGCAAGCAAAAGAACAAGGAAACAACATAACCATAGAACTTGTTCTTTGTACAAAAGACCCTGAACTCTTATTACATCCTTCTTGTATAGGACTCACTACCTATTATCAAGGTATCTATAGTCAACGATTTAAATCGACTAGATACATGTACTTTTTTGGCGAGGTAAGGTTTATGTCCCCCTCCTATGTAAATTTTTGCTAAGCTATCAATAAACAACAATTTCACCAAAAAAAAAATCACGCATATATATACATTTAATATATTACAAGTTCATTTATCAACAAGCGTTCCAGACCCTTTTTAGTGACATACATTTATTATCCCCTTTTTCACACATAGTTAAGAATACCTCTTTAACAGGAGCTTAATACGACTCAAGGATTACCATCAGCATTGATATCGTGAAACAAGAATAATCATTCCATAGAGGGAAAGTAATATAAGCGACACTAACTTCTAAGAATAGAATATTCTTTGGGGCTCGTTCGTGGCATTGTATTCAATAGGAGTCGTGCAAAAGAAAGAACGGTATAGTCCCACATACCTGATACTTACTGCGTCAGTTCTCGAGCTACGCAAAAAAGAACGGTAAACAACAATTTCACCAAAAAAAAATTGAAATGGTGGAATAAAGACGGATTATGATATTGACAGATGATGATTGGTGGGATAGGGTTGGACGCCACAATGGATTGTATAAAGTTATATTTGTTTGTGACTGTTGGAATTGCCTCGGTATTTAAGATGAGTTTATATGACTTGTTATTTTGGGCTCTCTAGCAGTTAGATTTTGCATTTGTCATTATGAATTAACTGAATTACTTCTATTCCTATTTTTTCTATTATTATTATTATTATTGCATACATGTTATTGTAAGTGACCCATCTTAGCCTCGTCACTACTTCATCGACGGGCACTTACAGAGTACATGGGGTCGGTTGTACTCATACTACACTCTGCACTTCTTGTGAAGATACCGGAGTTGGTCCCTGCTTCCCTGAGTGAGGTTGCTCAGATCTAGCTATCAATGGAGACTTGAGGTTTATCTGCACGGCGTCCGCGGCCCTGAAGTCCCCTTCCACTTCATTTTAGCTGTTTATTTTGATTCAGACAATTATGTTTATTTCAGACCATTATCTGTAGTCTCTAAACGCTCATGTATTCGTGACACCAATTCTGGGATTTGTATTTGGATTTCGTCACTTATTTCTTTATTACTTTATTTTTGACTATTCAGTTTTATCATTGTCATTTAAATTGGAAATTGTTAAAAATGGTTAGTAGATATAGCTAATGTTGGCTTGCCTAGCAAGTAAAATGTAAGGCTCCATCACAGTCCCGAGGGTGGGAATTTCGGGTCGTGATAAGTTGGTATCAGAGCACTAGGTTGCGTAGGTCTCACAAGTCATGAGCAAGCTTAGTATAGTGTGAAGGATCGGTATGGACATCTGTACTTATTTTCCAAAGGCTATGGATTCTAGGAAAAATTTCACTTTTTTCTTTATCTATCAGTGATTTCATTCTATCAATGATGATTGAACTATTCTTTTTTTTGTTCTCTAGCAGATGGTGAGAATACGCACGGCATCTGCAGTCGGACAGGAGCTGGAGGCCCCTGTGGCCGCTACTACCATGGGCAGAGGCAGAGGCAGAGGCTGAGGTTGAGCCAGAGGCCGAGGCAGAGGCAAAGCTCAGCCTAGAGCTCGAGCAGCAGCACCCGTAGTGGAGCCTCAAATTGATCATGAAGAGGAGGTCTCAACTTAAACCGCACCCATCGGACCAGCTCAAGTCCTAGAGGGATTCGTAGCCACTCCAGTGCTTCAGGACGCTCTAGTCCGTTTGGTAGGCCTTATGGAGAGTGTGGCCCAGACCAGTGCATTTTCGGTGGCACCAACTGTCTCTCAGGCTTGGGGAGGAGCACAGACTCCCGCTACTCACAACCCGGAGCAGGTGGCTCCCCTATATCAAACTCCGACAGCTCCAGCAGTTGGATTAGTTCAGCCTATTATTCCTACACAACCTGGGGAGAGGCCTGCGATGTTTTCTGAGGGATTGATGAGGTTGGACAAGTTCACCAAGCTCTTTCCTATTCATTATAAGGATGTTCCCACCGAGGACCCATAGGATTACTTGGACCATAGCCACGAGGTATTGCACAACATGGATATCGTTGAGACCAATGGGTCAACTTTGTTGTGTTTCAGATGACCAGCTCTGCTAAGAGGTGGTGGTAGGATTTTGAGCGAAGTAACCAGCCGATTCGCCTTCACTCACCTGAGATCAGTTTTCATAGCTATTTCTGGAGAAGTTTATTTCTTTCACTCTAAGGGAGGAGTACCGTAGGCAGTTTGAGCGCCTATAACAGGGTGGCAGGACCATCACCTAGTAGGAGACTAGATATGTGGACCTAGCCGTCATGCAGCTATGTTCATTCCTACAGATAGAGAGAGAGAGAGAGGAGGAGGTTTATTGATGTTCTTACCTTCAAAAACAGGCTTCAAATGGCCAAGGAGACGGGGGATGATATTTCTTTTCGATGGGTCATAGAGATTGCCATACGGATCGAGATGGTTTGTGGTCAGGATATATGGTCGACATCTGAGAAGAGGCCCCGTCATTCCGGTGGTTTCAATGGTGCCTCATCTGGAGTTAGGGGTTCTTTTGGTAGGGGCCATACTCCTATGCTGATTCAATCAGCTCTTTAGGTAGCCCAGAGTGCTTCGGGCGGTCGTGGTTCTTATTGGTCTCGTCCTGAGCAGCCAGCATTCAGTGCACCATCAGCTTCTATCAGTGTACCACCACTTCAGAGTTACTATAACGGTTATCCAGGCCGTCCGGATCAGTCTTAGCTTCAGCAGCCTCAGTAGCTAAGAGTGCTTTGAGTGTGGGGACACAGTTCACATTAGGAGGTATTTCCCTAGATTGTCGAGTACCAGACCTCAGCAGGGTTCTCGTGCCATCATACCGGCACGGGTTGCTCTAGCGCCCGCATAGTTAGCTAGAGGCGGGGTCAGATCATGAGAGGTGGAGGTTAGAGCATTAAAGGTGGAGGCTAGCTAGCTAGGGGTCGCCCGAGGAGCGAAGACTAGAGTGGTGGGGCTCAACCCCATTTTTATGTATTCCCAACATGACCTGAGGCAAAGTCATCTGACGATATCATCATAGGTATGTTTTCAGTTTTCCATAGAGATACTTCTGTTCTATTTGATCTGGGCTCTACTTATTCTTACATGTCATCATATTTTGCTTAATATATGATTGTGCCTCGTGATTCATTGAGTGCTCCTTTTTATGTGTCCACGCTGGTGAGAGATTGTATCGTCGTAGATTGTGTTTATCGAACGTGTGTGGTTTCTATCGAGAGCCTTGAGACTAGCGTAGAAGTCCTACTTCTTGATATGGTGGAATTTGATGTTTTTTTGGGTATGGATTGGCTTTCACCTTATCATGTTATATTGGACTATCACGCCAAGACAGTGACCTTAGCCATGCCGGGATTGCCCCGAATAGAGTGGAGGGGGGCTCCCAGCTATTCTACTAGCAAGGTTATTTCTTATTTGAAGGCTCAACATATGGTCGAGAAGGGGTGTCTAGCATATTTGGCCTATGTTCATGATTTTAGTGTGGAGGTTCCTTCCATGGATTCAGTACCTATTGTGCCTGAGTTTCCAAAGGTGATTCCAGCAGATCTGCCGGGAATGCCACCCGACAAGGATATTGATTTTTGTGTTGACCTATCTCCGAGCACTCAGCCCATTTCTATTCCACCATACTATATGGTGCCACCTGAGTTGAAGGAATTGAAGGAGCAGTTGCAAGATTTTCTTGATAAATAAATCATTAGATCTAGTGTCCCGCCTTGGGGTATGCCAGTGTTGTTCATGAAGAAGAAGGATGGTTCGATGAGGATATGCATAGACTATCGACAGTTGAACAAAGTGACTATCAAGAACAAGTACCTGTTGCCGAGGATTGACGACTTATTTGATCAGCTTCAGGGTACCAAAGTGTTTTTGAAGATTGATTTGCGATTTGGCTACCATTAGTTGAGATTAGGGCATCAGATGTCCCTAAAACAGCTTTCCGGACTTTGTACAGGCATTACGAGTTCCTGGTGATGTCATTTGGCTTGACAAATGCCCTAGTAGCATTCATGGACTTGATGAACTGGGTATTAAGCCCTATTTGGATTCTTTTGTGATTGTATTCATTGATGATATTTTGATCTACTTCCGCAGTCGAGAGGAGCATGAACAGCATCTTAGAGTTGTACTTCAGACTTTGAGAGATAGTCAGTTATATGCCGAATTTTCAAAGTGTGAGTTTTGGTTGGGCTCAGTCAACTTTTGGGGGCATGTTGTACGGCCGAGGGCATAAAAGTGGATCCTAAGAAGATTGAGGCAGTTCAGAACTGTCCTAGACCTGCTTCAGCTATAAAGATTCGGAGCTTCCTGGGTTTGGCAGGGTATTATCGCCGGTTCGTGGAGGGGTTTTCATCCATCAAAACCCCATTGACTAGATTAACCCAGAAGGGTGCCCCGTTCAGGTGATCGTATGAGTGTGAGTTGAGATTTCAAAAGCTCAAGACTACTTTGACTATAGTGTCAGTGTTGGTATTACCCACAGGTTCGAGATCTTACACGGTGTACTGTGATGCATCACGTATTGGGCTCGGTGCAGTATTGATGCAGGATGGCAAGGTGATCGCATACGCGTCGCGACAGTTGAAGGTTCATGAAAATAATTACCATGTACATGACTTGGAGTTGGCAGTCATTGTTCATGCATTGAAGAATTGGAGGCATTACCTCGACGGCGTTTCATGTGAGGTGTTCATGGATCACCAAAGCCTTCAGTATTTGTTCAAGCAAAAGGATCTCAATTTGAGGCAGCAAAGGTGGTTGGAGCTACTAAAAGACTATGATATCACCATTTTGTATCATCCGGGGAAGCCCAATGTGGTGGTCGATTCCTTGAGTAGAAAGGCTGTGAGTATGGGTAGCCTTGCGTATATTCCAATTGGTGAGAGGCCGCTAGCATCAGATGTGTATGCTTTGGCCAACCAGTTCGTGAGGTTAGATGTTTCGCAACCTAGTCGGGTTCTTGCTTGCACGATTTCTCGGTCATCCTTGTATGAGCGCATCAGAGAGAGTCTGTATGACGACCCCCATTTGCGTGTCACAGTGTGGCACGGTGATTCCAAGCAAGTTACCATTGGAGATGATGGGGTTTTGTAGATGCAGGGGCGGATTTGTATGCCTAATGTGGAAAGGCTTCGTGAGTGAATTCTTATAGAGGCTCACAGTTCACAATATTCCATTCATCCAGGTGCCACCAAGATGTACCAGGATTTGAGGAAGCATTATTGGTGGATAATGATGAAGAAGGATATAGTTGCATATGTAGCTCGGTGTTTGAAATATCAGTAGGTAAAGTACGAGTATCAGAGGCCTGGTGGTTTACTTCAGAGGCTTGACATTCCTGAGTGGAAGTGGGAGCATATTACCATGGATTTCTTTGTTGGGCTCCCACGGCCTCAGAAGAAATTTGATGTTGTATGGGTGATTATGGATAGGTTGACCAAGTTGGTGCATTTCATTCCAGTACCAGTTACCTATTTTTCAGAGCGGTTGGCTGAAATCTATATCCGCGAGATCGTTCGTCTTCACTGTGTGTTGTGTCCATCATTTTTGATCGGTGCATGCATTCATATCACATTTCTTGAGGGTTGTGCAGCATGATTTAGGCACGCGCGGTTGAGTTAAGTACACCATTTCACCCCCAGACGAACGGATAGTCCGAGTGCACCATTCAAATATTGGAGGATATGTTTCGTGCCTGTGTTATGGATTTCGGGGGTTCTTAGGATTAGTTATTGCTGCTTGCGGAGTTTGCCTACAACAAAAGCTACCAATCGTGTATTCAGATGGCTCCCTATGAGGCACTATGTGGGAGACAGTGTCGTTCGCCAGTTTGTTGGTTTGAGCCGGGAGACACTCGGTTGTTGGGTACTGATTTGGTTCACGATGCCTTGGAAAAGGTCAAGATGATTCAGGATCGACTTCGCACAGCTCAGTCTAGGCAGAAGAGTTATGTTGATCGTAGAGTTCGTGATGTTGCATTCATGGTTGGAGAGAGGGTTCTACTCCGAGTTTCACCCATGAAGGGTGTGATGAGATTCGGAAAGAAGGGCAAGTTGAGCCCTAGGTATATCGGACCTTTTGAGATTTTTGAGAGAGTGGGTGAGGTGGCCTACAAGCTTGCATTGCCACCTAGTCTATTAGCAATCCATTCGGTGTTCCATGTGTCCATGCTTTGAAAGTATCACGGTGATCCATCCCATGTGCTAGATTTTTGCTCAGTCTAATTGGATAAGGATTTGGCTAATGAAGAAGAGCTTGTGGCCATTCTAGCCTGACAGGTCCGGAAGTTGAGGTCTAAGAGTTATCCTTCAATTCAAGTGCAGTGGAAAGGTTAGCCTATCGAGGCAACTATGTGGGAGTCCGATTCCGATATGTGGAGTAGATACCCCCACCTTTTCACCAGTTCAGGTACTTTTCTATGTTTGTTCGAGGACGAACATTTGTTTTAGAGGTGGAGATGTGATGACCCGATAGGTCGTTTTGAGATTTAGCCTCTATTTTCGTGTTCCAAGACATCGATTAGTTCTGTTTAGTATTTCTCGATTTGCGTGTGCAGTTCGTGGCTCATTCCGAAAAGTCTTTATGTGAAAAATTAAAGAAATGTGAATTTTTGCCTTAAAATGGTTTGAATCGACTACGGTCAACATTTTGTATAAACGGACCCGGATCAGTATTTTGACAATCCCGGTAGGTCCGTATCGTGATTTGGACTTAGGCGTACATCTGGAATTGAATTCAGAAGTCCCTAACTTATTTTGACTCATTTTACCAAAAACTAGCATTTTTGAAAGTTGAAAATTACTAAGTTTGACCATAAGTTGACTTCTTAGCTAACGGGTTCGGATTTTGATGTTGAAACTTGGTATAGTTTCGTATTGCTATTTGAAACTTGTCTGCCAATTTTGTTCAATTCAGAATTGATATGACATGATTCGTACGCTTAAATGTGATTATAGTGTTCTTGAGTTTCACTTTGAAAGTTCATTTGTTTTGAGGATTGATTCGTAGATTTAGATGTTATTTTAGTGATTTGATCATACGAGCAAGTCTGTATGATATTATTACACTTGTGTGCATGTTTGGTTTGGAGCCGGAGGGGCTCGGATGAGTTTCGGATAGGCTATTGATTGATTTTGAACTTTGGAGATAGTTGATGATTTCTCTGTTGCTGGTGTGGTCTGCAGATCTCGCATTTGCGAGGTCTGGCTCACAAATGCAAGCCTCGTTTTTGGAATCAAGATGTCGCATTTGCGAGAAGGGGCCTGGGCTGGGTGAACCTGCAATTCAAGGAATTGTTCCCATTTGCAAACTGTGGACCTTCGCTTTTATAGAGGAAGTGGTCGCAATTGCGATGACTGGCCACTGTTGTCTGCTTCGCTTTAGCGAAGTGTATGGTCGCAATTCCGAAGGCTGGAAACTCGTATTTTGCAAAATGTCGCATTTGCGGCTACTGCGGCTCTGAGACAGGGTTAGCATTTGCGACCCTTGTTTTGCATTGGCGATTGTTTGCAATTACGAACAAGTCATCGCAATAGAGACATCCGCAGCTGAGTGAAAGAGGAAAAAAACGGGACTTAGGTCATTTCTCACAATTTCTCAACCCTAAACACCCTAGAGGCAATTTTCCAAGAGACGTTTCTTCCCAAATTCATTGGTAAGTGACTTTAATCCATTTCTTTTTAAATACCCATTACATTTCATGAGATTTTAACATCATATTTAGGATTATTATGGTAGAAATTAGGGATTTGGGTAGAATTAGAGATTTTTGTAAAATTAAGATTTAGACCTCAAATTGGGGTCGGATTTCAAAACAAGTCATATAAAGGGGCTCGAGGGTGAATGGGTAATCGGGTATTGGTCCGAATCTCGATTTTGACCAAAGGGTACCGGGGTTGACTTTTGTTGACTTTTCAAAAATGATCTAAACGATCCTCTTTCATTTATCGGTATCTTAAGCTTATTTAGAATCATTTTGTCAATAATTTACTAGATTTGGTTGGTTTGGAGGCTTTTTCAAAAGGCAAGGCTGTGGTTGAGGTATTGCTTGAGTTGCGGAGCGAGGTAAGTGTTGGTTCTAACCTTGAGCGATTAAGAACCCTTGAACTACATGTTATGTGAATTTCGTGTGAAACGGCATATATGCGAAGTGACGAGTGTATATGCACCGTTGTGTTGCTTGCTTCTATGCTTTCGTTACTTTATAATATATCTTGTTGCATGCCTTAATTGCTACATGCTTATTTGACTTCCATGCCATAATTGTTACTTGTTATTCATTTATCCTAGTACTAAATTGTCCACCCCTCCCATAATTTCATGCTTATTTGCTACTTGTCTCTAATTGCTTTCCTTGCATATCTTAATTGCCCAATCTCTTGCTAGTCTTAGAGTTTTGTAACATTTGTTGCCTTCAATTATGTAGTTTATTTGTATGAGTGTTAAATGGATAGATATTGTGTAGTTGGTAAAGTTGAGACATCCGAGTTGTTTGAGTTTTTTTTATTATCATGTTATTCTCCATTACTTCGTACATTTACTCTCTTGATATAGAGCTTCTTGTAAAATTTGATTATTGAATTGCTATTGTTAATTGAAATTGTTTGCAGAGCAGGTTGTACGCCGCAACGAAAATTTGAAAGGTAATGATTGAAATGGCGGAATAAGGACGGATTATGATATTGATAGATGATGATATAATGAAATCGGGCCGCAACAGATTGTATAAAGTTATATTTGTTTGTGACGGTTGGAATTGCCTCGATATTTGAGATGAGTTTATATGACTTGTTATTGTGGGGCTCTCTTTTAGTTAGATTTTGAGTTTGTCATTATGAATTAACTGATATACTTCCATTCCTGTCTTTTCTGTTATTATTATTATTATTGCGTATAGGTTGTTGTAAGTGACCCGCTTTAGCCTCGTCACTGCTTCGTCGAAGTTATAATCGGCACTTATCATGGGGTCGGTTGTACTCTACACTCTGCACTTCTTTTCTAGTTATCAGAGTTGGTCCCAATTGCGCTAAGTAAGGTTGCTCGGATCTAGCTATCAGTGGAGACTTGAGGTATAGTTGCACGGCGTCCGCAACCTGAAGTCCCCTTCTACATCATTTTAGCTATTTATTTTGATTCAGACAGTTATGTTTATTTCAAACCATTATCGATAGTACTCTAGACACTCATGTATTCGTGACACCAGTTCTGTGATTTGTATTTGGATTTCGTCACTTATTAGTTTATTACTTTTTTTTAGACTATTCAGTTTTATCATTGTCATTTAAATTGGAAACTATTAAAAAGGGTTAATAGATATAGCTAACGTGGTTTTCCTAGCAAGTGAAATGTTAGGCGTCATCACATTCCCGAGAACAGAAATTTCGGATCGTGACTGTCACGACCCAATCCGGAGGGCCGCGACTGGCACCGGACCCTACCCTACGGGCGCCGGCGTACCCTTCATCTAACTTTCCTTATTATCTATAAGGCTTGTCATATGCATATAATCTCGAATAATAATTATAATGATACGTGACATTATACCATGATACGATCATACTTATATACATAATATAGCCAACAAGGCTGCAATGCAGAACCGTAAAACAAATTACATACGTTTGCCGACAAGGCAATTCGACTGTACATAAGTCAACCCATCACCTGTTTATGCATAAATTGACACTTGTCTATGAGCCTCTACAAAAACGTACATAATGCAACCTACGTCGGAATAGGGCCCCGACATGCCCATAATGCCTACAACAAAATGCATACCAAGACTGTGGCAAGTCCGAAGGATGGATCTCGCCAATATCTGCTGAACTGAGTAGCCTACTTTGGTGGGGAAGCCTCGTCTATCTGTCTGCCTGGACCTGCAGCACGACATGCAGCGTCCACAAATAAAGGACGTCAGTACGAATAATGTACTGAGTATGTAAAACAGGAAACATAATGTAAGAACAATAATAAGCATCAGGATAAGAGACATACA
>MCJB01002382.1:5004-17273 GCA_002018475.1 Nicotiana obtusifolia | reverse complement strand
TGCTTTGAGGTAGTAGGTAATTTTGGAAGTCATTCTTATGAAATCTTCCCAAAGAGTTAACCGGATTAGCACATGTTTTTCTCTGAAAAATCCTATGTTGCATTCTCCTTTGATCCCACATTGTATTGGTATGAGTTTTCTGAGTTCTTGCAGATCTGGCCAACCGTACGAAAATTTACCCAGCACAGCAAACTGTAAACCTTCGATGATATTCATGCGTGAAACCTCAGCTTCGGTGTATCTGATTATTGGTTGTCCATGCATGTATGTTGGTTTCTTGATCGGAATCGGCTCTATCTTCCTGTTAGGGTTCGCTTCTGGTTCTTTGTTTAAGATTGTCGCTTGAGGATTTGGGAATAATCGAGTGTTTTGTGAGTGGGGGAGGTGTTTATTGGTGTTAGGTGGGTGATTTGTGGTGGCCGGCCAGCCTGAAGGTCGCCGGCCGGCGTCGCCATTAAAGGCAAGTTTGGTTTCGACTATTTGTCTCTGAATCGCCCGTATCGCGGGTGTTTCTCTTTCTATGACTAAAAACTAATTGTCAGGCCGGGTAGTTATGACCGAGCTTGATATAGCCGGGTATGAGCCCAAAGAGGCACACATGACTATGACCGAGCTTGATATGGCCGGGTAAGGTTATGATTATAGTTATATATGATTATGAGCCCGAGGAGGCATATGTGCGTGATTGTATGTGATAACGATAATGGTAATGATGATTATGATTATGGGCCCGTGGAGGCATATCTATTGGTTGTGGTCCTATAAGGACGTATGCGCGATGATTGTACAAATGGAATGAATATATGATGAATGTATTTGAACGATATGCTTGAAAGTAAGAAACCTATAGTAAAGCCGGTGTAAACTAAAGAGATGAATACTTAATGCATTGGATATAATGAACCCGTATGAAAGTAACAGACTTGTGATAATGAAACATGTCTTGAATCTCTGAAATGATGGAAATGAGTTCCATATGAATATGCTAAGGTACGATGCCTCAGAGGTAAATTCCATTGTTAAGAGTATTGTGATTTATCATGTTGTTTATGTTACTGTTTCAGTTACATTCCTGTCTTACATACTCAGTACATATTCCGTACTGACGTCCTTTGTTTGTGGACGCTGCATATCGTGCTGCAGGTCCAAATAGATTGACAGACGGAGTTCCTCCACCACAGTAGGCTACCAGTTCAGCAGACATAGCAAGGTTCATCTTCCGGACCTGCTATACTTGGGTATGTTTTGATGTATAGATGTTTTTTTTGGGCATGTCGGGGTCCTGTTCCGACTAAGTATTTTTGTATACATTCCATAGAGGCTCATTAGACAAGTTGTCAGTGTGTATAAACAGGAGTTGGGCTATGTGTAATTATGTCGCCTAGTTGGCATCATATGTATTGTGTGTATGGTTTTGTATATAGCCCAGTGGGTTATGTTGTGGTGAATGTACGTTATATTATGGTATATTGCTGCGACAGGTAATGTCATTATAGTCGACAGGTATAATGTCGTTATTGCCGTGTTGGCAAGTATGTGCACCTTACGAATAATAAGGGTAGTCATGTATAGGGTTCGCCGGTACTCTGCAAGCAGGGTTTGGTGCCCGGTCGCGGGCCCCCGAGGTTGGGTCGCGACACTAACACACCGGTTAGGCAAGCCGAAACACGATAATAAAGGTAAATAGAATAACAAAATTTATAGAAATAGCATAAGTCTGAGGTCTCAATATAATATAACTGCTAATATAAAGTAATTCCCTAGAAACTGGTCAATACGGAGTCATTAGCTTCTACAACGGAATACAAATCTGAAACAGAAGAATAAAATACATTATCTGAACTATAACAATGGTATGAAAGGAAAAGACAAGTCAAATAGCGACCAAGGATGCAGTGCTCGACCTTGCCTCTAGCATATAGTCCAACACGCAAGCCTACTGCTGATAACTAGTCCCCACACCCGGATCTACAATATTAAGTGCAGAGTGTAGTATGAGTACAACCGACCCAATGTACTCAATAAATATCGTAAATAAACATGGCGAGGTAAGAGAAACACAAATTATTAAGTGATGCTAGCTATCACTTATGTAGTTTCATCCTTTAAACTGGTACAGAACAATAATGCCATCAAATCATAAAGTTCAATAAGAAAACATCCGTGTGTGTATGTGTATAGTTTCTAAAATACCCTACTAAGTCAATACTCAGCATATAGAGATGATATGCAGTTAATTCAGATAAAAGATCAAGGAAATTGCAAGTAAAGATGAAAAGCAAAATCCAAACAAAACACTGGCCAGATTTCCTCAACTTCTCCATATCTGTACCAAACACTGATATGTTTCCTCATTAACCGCGTATACACCATCAATAGAGAAACATGAGAGTTTGACCTTAGGGGATGGATCTGTATCCACACGCTACATGGAGAACTCATGTGCTGCACGGATAACTCACGTGCTGCACGAACAACTCACGGGCTAATAACATCAATATCAGGATCCGCACAGACAACTCAAATGCTAACAAACACAATCTCCCCTGCGTTGTCACGAGCACAACAACACAATCCGCCCGACGTGGTCAAAGGCACAACAACTCAATCCGACCGGCATGGTCACAGGCACCCAGTCCAATCATATCATATAGAAGCAAATAAACGATATGCTAAAGTGTAGGCATGTGCAAGGTGTACTATCATAGCTCAAACCAGTAATTTCCACAAAGAATAACATTTATCAGTTCATTCGGGGACTATACCCCTATGTGGCCTCAAACATGGCTCGAACAATGTCACAAATGTGCGTAGCATCATAGCTTAAGTTTAATCAATCAATTCCGGGCTTATTACAACCTGAGCACAACTCGAACATTAATAAATACCCTTGGTGTCAGTAGATGGGCTCAACCCCACACATGTGCGCGTAGCTTCAAACTAATTCAGGCAACTACTGCCTCAACCGAGTTTAGATAAGATACCGACCTCAAGCAAATCAAATCACTCCGCTAGCAAGCCCTTCCCATGCGTATCAATCTCTGAAAGGCTCGAATCTAGCCAAAAATAACGTAATACTATCAATAAAAGCAATAGAAATTGTTTTCAAATGATAAATCTAAGATCTTTAACCAAAGTCAAAAAGTCAACCCCAGGCCCACGTCTCGGAACCTAACAAAATTTATAAAATCTGTACACCCATTCAATAGCAGGTACAACCATATTAATATCATCCAATTCCGACCACAAATCAACCCTGAAACCCTCAAATCTTACTCTCGAATACATGGGTTAGAAATCCCCAAAATTCCAACTTAGATTCATGATAAAAAAGTGAAACAAAAACAATCAATGGGTATTCAAAATACATGGATAAAAGTGACCAAAAATTACTTACCTCTTCAATATAGGTTAAAACCGCTCTAAAAATCACTTAAGTCCGCACCCTAAAACTCTCAAAATGAGAAGAAGAACTTAAACCCTCGATTTTAAATCTCTGTCCAACCTTTTCGCTCC
This sequence comes from Nicotiana obtusifolia, assembly GCA_002018475.1. Classification (NCBI taxonomy): domain Eukaryota; kingdom Viridiplantae; phylum Streptophyta; class Magnoliopsida; order Solanales; family Solanaceae; genus Nicotiana; species Nicotiana obtusifolia. Next base: position 13,757 of record MCJB01002382.1, on the reverse strand, counting down.
TGCGGACTCACTAGCCGCACTTACGGCTCCGCTTCTACGGAAGAAAGCCTGCTTCTGCGGAAATAACTTAAGCACCCGACCAGGCACTCCTGCGGCCCGAAATTTGCACCTGCGAGACCGTTTATGTTGTCCAGGCTTCGCTCCTGCGCGTCCGCACCTATGTTTCCAATCCGCTTCTCTGACTCCAGCCTCCTCCTACCAAAATCCGCATTTGCAGAGACCTCGTCGCATCTGCGGGCTGACAGATGTGGAAAACTCCTCGCACCTACGACCACTGCCCAACACACAGGACCGCACCTATGACCTCATGGCCACTTCTGCGGCTTCGCACCTGCGGCCCTTTTCTTGCAGGTGTGGTTGCACCAAACCTTATCACACCAGCACTTCCACAAGTCCAGAATTCAATCAGTTTACCATTCGATTCACATCTGAGGCCCCGGGGACCCCATCCAAACATAGCAACAAGTCCTAAAATATAATAGGAACTTAGTCGAGGCTTCAAATCACACCACATAACACCAAAAACACAAATCGCACCCCAACTCAAGCCTAATGAAACTTATGGATTTCCAACCTCTACAATTGATGCTGAAACCTATCAAACCAACTCCGATTGACCTCAAATTTTGCACACGAGTCATAAATGGCACAACGAACCTATTCTAACTTCCAGAACTGAAATCTGAGCCCGATAATAACAAAGTCAACTCTCGGTCAAACTTTTCAACTCTACAAGCCTTCATTTATCCAACTTTCACCAATTCAAGCTAAAACGATCTGCGGACATCCAAATCAATACCGGACGCACTCCTAAGTCCAAAATCACAATATGGAGCTATCAAAACCATCAAAGCTCCATTCCGTAGTAATTTACACACAAGTCAATATCTGGTCAACTCTTTCAACTTAGGCTTCCAACCTTAAGACTAAATGTCCCAATTCATTTTCACACATCCCCGGAACCAAACCAACCACCCCGGCAAGTCATATAACAACAAACAAACATAATATAAGTAGTAAAAGGGAGAACGGGGCTACAATACGCAAAACAACCGGCCGGGTCGTTACATTCTCCCCCTCTTAAATAAATGTTCATCCTCGAATCTGTCTAGAATCATACCTGGAGCCTCAAATTGGTATGGATGGCTGCTCTGCATCTCCCGCTCGATCTCCCAAGTAGCCTCCTCGACTGTCTGACCTCTTCACTTCACTTTCACTGAAGCTATATTCTTTGATCTCAACTTTCGAACCTGCCGATCCAAAAAGGCCTCCGGCTCCATATCCTAAGTCAATCCCCATCAAACTGAACCATGCACTTCCGGAGCATGAAAACATGAAATACTAGGTGGACACTCGATAGACTAGGTGGCAACGCAAGCTTGTAAGCCACCTCTCCAATCCTCTCAAGCACCTCAAAAGGGCCAATATACCGAGGGCTCAACTTGTCCTTCTTCCCGAACCTCATATTACCCTTCATGGGTGAAACTCTGAGCAATCCTTCTCTCCCACCAAGTAGTCAACATCACGAACCTTCCGATCGGCGCAACTCTTCTCTCTAGACTATGTCGTGCGAAGCCGATCTTGGATCATCTTAAGCTTTTCCAAAGCATCATGAACCAAGTCAGTACCCAATAGCCTAGCCTCACCCAGCTCAAACCAACCCATCGGAGACCGACACTACCTCACATACAAGGCCTCATGTGGAGTGTTCACAGGCATAACAACACAATCCGCTCGACATGGTCACAGACACAACAACACAATCTGCCCGGTGTGGTCACAAGCACCTAGTCCAATCATGTCATACAAGAGCAAATAAACATGTCCACATGTGTGTAATGAATGAATAACAAATCTCATGCTCCTGGATTGGTATAAACGACATGCTAAAGTGTAGGCACGTGCAAGGTGTACTATCATAGCTTAAACCAGCAATTTCCACAAAGTAACATTTATCAGTTTATTCGGGGATTATACCCCTACGTGACCTCAAACATGGTTCGAATAGTTCACAACAATATCACAAATGTGCATAGCATCATAGCTTAAGGTTTATCAATCAATTCCAGGCTTATTATAACCTGAGCACAACTAGAACATGAATAAATACCCTGGTGTCAGCACATGGGCTCAACCCCACACATGTGCGCACCCAATATCACGTAGCTATCACAATAATTCAAGCAACTAGTGCCTCAACCGAGTTTAGATAAGATACTTATCTTAAGCAAATCAAATCACTCCGCTAGCAAGCCCTTCCCATGCATATCAATCTTCGGAAGGCTCGAATCAAGGCAAAAATAACGTAATGCTATCAATAAAAGCTATAGAAATTGATTTCAAATGATAAATCTAAGATATTTAACCAAAGTCAAAAAGTCAACCCCAGGCCCACGTCTCAGAACCCGACAAAATATACAAATTTCGAACACCCATTTAATATCAAGTCCAACCATACCAAAATCATCCCTTTACGACCACAAATCGACCTCGAATCTTACTCTCCAATGCATAGGTCAAAAAACATTCTAACTTAGATTCATGATAAATAGGTAAAATAATCAATGGATATTCAAAATACATGGATAAAAGTGATCAAAAATCACTTACCTCTTCAATCTAGGTGAACACCTCTCCAACAATCGCCTAAGTCCGCACCCAAAAACCCTCAAAATTAGAAGAACTCAAACAGTCGATTTTAAATCTCTGTCCAACTTTTTCGCTCCTGCAGACTCACCAGCCACACCAGCGGCTCTGATTCTGCAGAAAAAAGTTTGCTTCTGCAAAAATCACTTAAGCACCCAACCAGGCGCACCTGCAGCCTAAATTTCTCACCTGGGGACCGCCTCTGCGGTCCAAGCTTTGCTCCTGTGCATCCGCCCCTGCATTTCCAATCCACTTCTGTGACTCAAGCCCCCTCCTACCAAAATCTGCATCTGCAGAGATCTCGTTGCATCTGCGGGCTCGCAGATGCAGAAAACTCCTCGCACCTACGACCACTGCCCAACACACTTAGGACCACACCTACAACCCCATGGATGCTTCTTCGCTATGCACCTGTGGCCCTTTTCTTGCCAATGCGATTGCACCAGACCTGATCACACCAGCACTTCCACTAGTCCGAAATTGAGTCTGCTTACCATCCGAATCACACCTGAGGCCCTCGGGACCCCATCCAAACATATCAACAAGTGCTAAAACACAATAGGAACTTATCAAGGCTTCAAATCATACCACATAAGACCAATAACACGAATCGCACCCCAATTCAAGCCTAATGAAACTTATGGATTTCCAACTTCTACAATTGATGTTGAAACCTATCAAACCAACTCCGATTGAACTCAAATTTTGAACCTAAGTCAGAAATGACACAACGAACCTATTCCAACTTCTGGAACCGAAATCCGAGCTCGATAATAACAAAGTCAACTCACGGTCAAACTTTTTAACTCTCTAAGCCTTCATTTTTTCAACTTTCACCAATTCAAGCCAAAACCATCTGCGGACCTCCAAATCAATACCTGAACACACTCCTAAGTCTAAAATTACCATACGGAGCTATCGATACCATCAAAACTCCATTCCGGAGTTATTTACACATAAGTCAACATCAGGTCAACTCTTTCAACTTAAGCTTCCAACCTTGAGACTAAGTGTCCCAATTCATTCTGACACATCCCCGGAACCAAACCAACCACCCCAGCAAGTCAAATAAAATAAACAAATATAAAAATAAGCAACAAATGGGGGACTGAGCTACAATACTCAAAATGACTGAACGGGTCATTACATATTAGTTGGGCATCGAGGAGTTTTGGGGGCGCTACAGGTGTGGTGCAAGATATTTCACTACATTATGAGGGCAGACTACTATCATTGCCTCGTGGAAGGGTGTTTATTCATTTCATTCCAGTGTTGGTGTTGCCCATAGTTTCAGGGCTATGCACAGTGTATTGTGTTTCTCGCGTTGTTATCACACAGTGTTGGCGTGGACAGTAGGGTTTTCACTTACGTGTTGCAGAAGTGAATGATTTTGTAGGAGGATTATTTGTTTTGTGATTGAGAGATTCGGCATTGAATTCCAGCAAAGGAGGGGCAATTGGACAATGGATGTTCAGACATTCTTTTTATTTTTTGGTAAATATGATTTTAATGATTAGCAATTAGCAAAATATACAGAGACGGAGGGGGACATGAACCTTACCTCCCCAAAAAAGTACATGTACCTAGTCATTGTAAAGTATACACTAAAGGTACCTAGGAAATGATAAGTGGTTACATGGTGTGTGATCCTCCACACTTGGTGATCAAATGTCTCTAAGTGTGTAGGGCATGTCCGACCTAAGTTGATGTAATGACTATCTATCTTATAATATTGATAGATAGTCATATGTTCAAAAACAATGGGAAGTAAGTCTAGGTCGACTATACAAAATACTTTTGTTTCTAGTCCTGCTGAGTGAGTGCGTGTTTTTTCCTTTGTTCCATTGAGAAAGCTTTTGTCAAAATCTTGTAGTTCTCTGATAAATGTGTCATGAGGCATGAATGAGAGTCGTTCCCCTTTGTTATGGCATTGTTGGGGATATTCTGCTAAAATGAGCCTGCTGCAAGTGTGAATTTGATTGGCAGTATTCTGCTGCTTGTGCAAAGTGCTGATGACTCTCTGAGTACTGTTGTTCCTTTTGTCTCTGATTTCTATTTTTCCTTTGTGTGTTTGCTAGCTTGATTCCTTATCTTCATGCTGCCGCTGCTGATTTCTGTTGTTAACTCTGTTGATTGAGTGTCCTCTGCTGCCAAAGTTGTCCTTATGTTGCTTGCTGGTGGATGCATTGTTGATTCTGAGAGCAATAAGAATGTTGAGGGTGTTGGTCTTCAGTGTGAGGAATTTGTGCTGTGTGTTTGTTGCTGCATGTATGACAAGGTGGATCCTGTCGACAGTTAGTCTTGATGATTGAATATCTGCTTTGCTATTGATTTTGCTAACAGTTTGGTAGTTTGCACTGCTGCTATCTTTGCTAATTTTAAAGCTGCTTTTGTAACTCCTGGTACTGCAGTGTAAAGTTTGATCAGTATTGATCCAAAGAGAGATGTCAGAGGTATTGTGTTTGGGGGCTGTGATGTTCCAGTGAGAGGTGCTTTTGGTATATGAACTTGGTAATTGATGCAATTGTGCTAGACTGAGCACTGGGAGTACTAATACCACACAATGCAATTGCGCTAATAACCTGAACCTATATGAACAATTACATCTCATGTTGCTTCTGGTGTTGCTGCCATTAATGTTGCCACTATTTTTATTGTAGTTGTTGCAGTTATTGTTGATGCTGGTGCTATTATTGAAAGTCTGTTGTATTGCTTCCCTATTTTGTTGCTGGTTGGGCCCTTGTGATCTGCTGGTGCTGCCTTTGCTTGAGAGTTTGTTGCTAGAATTTTTGCTGCTTCTATGGCTCTTGTGATCCCTATTTCTGCTTCCTTTGTTTCTGTCACTGCTGTTGTTTCTTGCTTTCTTGTTTGTCTGTGACATTAGATAGGTGAGCTGCTGGTGATGTTGCTGATGTTGTTGCTGGCCTTGCTGTGTTGTTGATCTGAGTCTGCTACACATCCACTCAACAATCCTGCTAGTCATTAGGTGGCCAGTCATTGTAGCCTTGCTATTTGATTTCTGCTGCATGCCTGCAGAGTGTGTCTGTTGGCTTGACAATGTAATGTGGATGATGACAGTGAAAAACTGGCTGCTGATACAAGTTTAGTGGGCTGTTGATGCTGGTGTTGCTGTCCGTTTGCCGTGCTGGTTGTTATGTGTTGCTGATGCTGCTTGAGCTAATCTTGTATCTTTTTTATCCTTTGTTGCAGATGTGTAGGTCCTGTCTTGACTCTAGATTGCTGCTTGAGGTTATTTGTTGGTCCTTTGTTGCTGCTGCTAAACTCTTTGCTGCCTCTGTTTGTTCTGATTTCCTTTAGCTGCTTGCTTCTTGTTTTGCTGTTTTTCTGTGACAGTGGGTAAAAGAGTAGCTGGAATTGGTATTGCTGACTCTGTTGTACCCTTTCTTTTCTACTTTTCCTTGTGTTGCACTTCCCTATTCCTGCTGTCATCAGATGGAGTGATTGCAGTATGCTATGCTGTCTTTGGTGTGCTGTTTTTGTGATTGTTTCCCTGTTTTGCTGTTACTTTTTGCTTGAGAACTGTGTTCTAGCCAGACTATACTTGTTGGAGCTTTTACTATTATTGTTGAATTGTTGTCCCTTGTTTCTGTTTTCACTGTTTCTGTTTCTGAGTTGGCTGGTTTTTGTATTTTGAGCTTCCTGTGTGAGATGTGTTGCTTTGTAAGCTGTTTCTTTAATGAGTAAAGGCTGCTTGTTTCTCCTGTTCCTTTGTCTTCCATTGCCACTGTCCTTGACTGAGTCTGCTATTCTTTTTGCTTCTGCTTCAAATGTAATTGGTGATGTAGCATTGTAATCCTGCAGCAATGAAGGTCTTGAAGATGACTGGTGTCCCTACTCTTTGCTTTTGGTATCATTCTCTTGCTGCATCTATTTGCTTGACTGGAGCCACAATAAAAGTCTTGAAGATGGTTGATGCCTCAGCTTTTTCCTTCTGTTATTTCTGTAGTCCTCTATTCCTTCATCAATCCATTGTGAGTGCCAGTGTATCTGCAAGGGATTCAGTGAGATTATGAGGGAAAAGGGAGAAAGGAATTGTTGCAATTTAGTATGTTGCAGCCATATGTTAAATCTACTATACTTCCCTTGCAGCATCTGTTTGAAAAGCTGGTGTGACTTTGAAAATTGCAGTATGTCTCCACTGTTTTCTCTGATGGTTCTGTTCCTGATTGGCTGCTGCTGCATCTTGTCCCTATTTACAAAGGGTACTCCTTTTTCCATTATTGCATTCCAGTTTTCCAGCACATTTCCTGTTTCCATCTTCTTCTTTTTCCAACTGGTTTTGCTGTTCTGCAGGTGTTACTGATGTTTTTGCTGCAGTGGAGCTGCTTTGGCCTTCTTTGTGAAGCTTCTACTGTTGCTACCAGATTGATGTTCCTCTGGTACTACTGTTTGATCATCTGGTGGACTGTTGTTGCATCTTTTTCTGCACTTCTGAAAAGTCCAGTACCCTGCACATGAAAACACAAAGTTAGGGGATAATATGATCAGCATTTTACTGATAGATCTTTTCCTCCCTTCTTGTTTGCTTTGTAATTCTTTACAGAGGTCTGTCCAGTAGCTTGTCATTTTGTCAGTTTCACTCTTACTGACTGATCTCCCTTTCTTTCTGTTTTCTGTTGGTTCTGTTGCTCTTTCTGCTTCTGCTGGAGCTTTGTTCACATTTGAGATATTCTGTGGCAGTGAATGTCCTGATATCCTCTGAACTTTGCTTCTTTATCCTCTGCAAATTACAGGTTCCTTAACAGATCTTTGTTGTAATCTTTGTTCCTGTGTGAGGTTGATGTGCCGGGTAATTTCGGCACATTTTGATACTATTTGTTTAGAGTTTTATTTGTTCTACTTATTAATTATCAAGATATTTACTTAGTTTTAGTGTAATTTCAGTATATTGAGGGAAGAGACCCAAAAGCATGAAAAGAAGTCCAAAAAGCTGTCCAAAGGCAAGAAAAGAGTTCAAGAGTATAGCAGGTTCAATTCTGCGACCGCAGAACAGCTATGCGAGTCGCAGAAGTCGCAAGAAGATCGCAAAGGCAGACAGAACTTCAAGCCAAATTTCAAGTTGAGAATGCGGTCGCAAATGCGACCGCAGAACAGGAATGCTAACCGCATTATCATCGCAGACACGAACAGAGTCTGAGGTGAAAAATAGAGTGTAGACTGCGATCGCATTCTGCGATCGCAGAGCCAATATGCGAACTGCATTTTCAGATGCGACGAGAGGGAAACTGACGGGTATGATCTGCGATGAAATGTGAAGATTTTGCGAACCGCATTCCTGCTCTGCGACAGGAATGCGATCGCAGACGTGCAACTAGGTCAAACCTAACTGCTGCTCGCCTCGAATTTTGGGCCTCTATAAATAGCTTCTCTAGGGTTGTGTGAAGGGAGATTGGTCAGAATTCAAAGTGCAAAGTACTGCTTTTGATTATTTTCAAATTGAGAGAAGTTTTTGGGTGATCAAAACTGATAATTCGATATTGTTGTAAGATAAATTCAATTATTCTCCTTTGTTCTTTAGTTTTCAACATGTGTAGCTAAACTTTAATACTGAGGTTGTGAACCCTAGATGGGTAGAATGTTATTGAAAGGTTGATATTGATTCCAATTTCGAAAGAAGCTTGATATTTATTTATCTCTTGTTCTTAATTTAATCGTTAGTGGTTGCAAATATTAACGAGTGCCAATTTACGCTATCGTATCTTGGAAAAGTGAGATAGAGTTTGGTAGAGATAAATAACAAGAATTCAAGGCTTTAAACTTTGTTTAACGAAATCACTTAGGAATAAGTAGATTTCAATTTGGCGAATGATTGAGTGTTCTTAATTTTGACTCTTTAGTATTCGGGAGGATCATGAGAGGATACGTTATCTAAGTGCCGGGAAATATTGGATAACACGGTAATAAGAACCGATCGCATATCAAGAACGGACTTCAATATCAATATCAATACATTCTACTACATTAGGGGGAACACAACCTTAGTATCTCAAATTCATATTTTTACTTTAAAATTAATTTCGAACTGCAACTATTAGTTTACTTTTCTTTACATACTCAATATTGATTTACTCTATTTGGCTACTTGA
>MCJB01002381.1:121238-180020 GCA_002018475.1 Nicotiana obtusifolia | reverse complement strand
AAAACAACGTGCAATCAAGTGGAATTAGACTTATAGCAAACTATACACTAATCAGAAATTTCAAAACCGTATTCCCCGGCAACGGCGCCAAAATTTGATCCGCTCAAATTACACCTTAAGAATAGTGTAAGCGATCGATGTCAAATATAGTAACCCAACGAGGTTGGGGTCGAATCCCACAGGGAATAGGCGTGAAATGAATATCTGATTAACGTAGTATTTCGCTTAGTCTTAATTCGATCAAGTAACAAAGTAAAATATATTGATGTTGAATATGTAAAGATGATTAAACTAATAATTTCTGATTGAAAAGAATAATTGAATAAATTTATGAAGTCGAGATACTAAGGTTGTGCTCCCCCTAATGTAGTAGAATGTATTGATATTGATATTAATTCCCGCTCTTGATATGCAATTGGGTCTTAATAGTGTGCTATCCAATATTTTCCAATACCTAGACAACGTATCCTTTCATGATTCTCCCGAATACATTAAAGTCAAAATTACAAATACCCAATTATTTGCCAACTTAAAATCTTCTTATACCTAAGTGATTTTATTAGACAAGGGTTAAAATCTTGAATCGTCGTTACTTATTTCTACCAAAGCCTATCTCCCTTTTCCAAGGTTCAATAGTGTAAATTGGCACCTGTTAATGTTTGCAACCACTAAGGATTCAATTAAGAACGAGAAATAAATAAACATCAAGCTTCTTACGAAATTGGAATCAAAATCAATTGTTCAATAACATTCTACCCATCTAGGGTTCGCAACCTTAGTATTGAAATTTAGCTACACATATTTAGAACTAAAGAACAAATAACAGAAATTGAATTCATCTTACAAAAATAAGGATTTCCAAGTTTTGATCACCCAAATATCTCTCCCAAGTCGAAATTCACCAAAAGCACTATGTTTTCACTCTAAAACCTGACAAAACCCTGCACATAACCCTAGAGAGGCTATTTATAGAGGCCCAAAAACCAAGGCGAACTAGAATAGCTGCTGGGCCGACTTAGTCTTCTGCGATCGCATAACAGGAATGCGGTCCGCAGAAATGGCATCTTGTATCGCATACTGCCCCAGTGCTTTTCCTTCCTATCGCATTCCAGCATGCGAACCGCAGATTGGTTCTGCGATCGCAGAATGCGATCGCTATTCCCTTCGATTCTTCACCTAAAACTCTGCCTGTATCTGCAGCGATAATGCGATGCGCATTTTCCTTTTGCGGTCGCATTGTCGACAGCTTTCTTCTGTTAACTTTCGCTTGAGTTTCTGCCCGACTCTACGATCATCATTCCAATTCTGCGACTCGCAGATCCACTTTGCGGTCGCAGAATTACTCCTGTTGTATTGTTCGCCTTTTTTCTTGCCTTTGCACAGCTTTTGGCCTTCTTTTCGCGCTTTTGGATTTCTTTCATCATGTACTGAAACTAAACGAAAAATAGGTAAATAACGTGATAATTATCAAGTGGAACAAGCAATTTATAATAAAATAGTATAAATATGTGCCGAAATTTCCCGGCACATCACATATCTTCCTGGCATCCATGATAGACGGTCCATGGTTATGGCATATAAAATAAGGTCATGCTAGCATGCATTCCATTGAAAAGCTTTCAAAACAAGATCTAGTCATTGGTCTTCCAAAATTGAATTTTTCGAAAGATCACATTTGTGATGCATGTCAGCTTGGCAAATAGACTAGATCCTTTTTTAAATCAAAAGACATTGTTTCTACTTCAAAACCTTTGCAACTACTGCACATGGATCTTTTTGGACCCACAAGAACATCTAGTATATGGTAAGAAATATGCATTTGTCATTGTTGATGATTATTCTCGTTTCACCTGGGTTATTTGTTTGAGTCACAAAGACGAGGCACTAAAAAACTTTGAAGCTTTTTGCAAAAAAGTGCAACGCGAAAAAGGTATCTGCATTTCTACAATAAGGAGTGATCATGGAGGAGAACCTGAGAGCAAAGCTTTTGAAACTTTATGCAATGATCATGGAATCACACACAATTTCTCATCTCCAAGATCTCCACAACAAAACGGGGTAGTAGAAAGGAAGAACAGGACACTACAAGACATGGCCAGAACAATGATCGCAAAAAGCTCACTACCTCATCATTTTTGGGCAGAAGCGGTAAGTACATTATGTCATATCATTAACAAATGTATGATCAGTCCAATCTTAAAGAAGACTCCTTACGAACTATGGAGAGAAAAGGGGCCAAATGTGAGTTACTTTTATCCTTTTGGATATAAATGCTTTGTTCACAACAACAGTAAGGATAATCTTAGTAAGTTCGATCCTAGAAGTGACGAAGGTATATTTCTTGGTCATTCTCCGTCAAATAGAGCTTATAATGTTTACAATAAGCGTACTCTTGTAGTAGAAGAATCAATTCATGTAGTTTTTATTGATACTAATCCCCGTAGTGAGACTGTCAAGACAGAAGAAGAAGAAGAAGACATTGCATGAGTGTCAAAAACTATTCAAGCCCCTGAGAGTAATGCTGAAAACTAAATGCCAGATGAATCTCAGTCGACTACAATAAAAGTTGCAAAAGTTCCATCCCCTGTCTCCGAACCAATTCCTGAAAGAAGTTGACAAAGTTCCAAATGAATGGAAAGGTGAAAAAGGCCACTCTTATATGTTCATCATTGGCAATCCTCTAGAAGGCATCACCACTCGAAGGTCTCAGAAATTAAACACTCATAAGGCTCTAATATCACAACTCGAGCCAAAGAAGGTTAATGAAGCACTCAAGAATGACAACTGGGTCAAAGCTATGAAAGAAGAACTTAACCAGTTTGAAAGACATGAAGTATGGAATCTAGTTCCAAAACCATCAGGTGCATCAATTGTAGGAACAAAATAGGTATTCAGAAATAAGCTGAATGAGTCTGGACAAGTAGTTCGCAAGACTAGTCGCTCAAGGTTTTTCAGACGAAGAAGGAATCGACTATGACGAAACCTTCACTCCTGTGGCAAGATTAGAATCCATACGAATATCACTTGCTTTTCCAGCTCATAAAGGGTTCAGGCTATTTCAGATGGATGTAAAAAGCACATTTTTTGAATGGATACATCTCTAAGAAGTCTATGTGAAACAACCCCCTGGATTTGTAAACAACAGTCTTCCAAATCATATTTTCAAGTTATCAAAGGCCCTGTACAGTCTCAAATAGGCTCCCCAAGCCTGGTATGAGAGGCTACGCTCTTTTTTGTTAAATCATGGACTCAAACGAGGTAATATCGATACAACTCTGTTTATTATGCGATCCAGTTCTGGTAATCTTATTACTAAAATCTATGTAGATGATACTATTTTTGAAAGTTCTAACTCTGTGTTATGTGAGGAATTTGCAAATACTATGAAGGAAGAATATGAAATGAGCATGATGGGATAACTAGCATTTTTCCTTAGGCTACAAATTAAACAATCCTCCAAGGGAATCTTCATTAGTCAAACTAAATACACAAAAGATCTTATAAAAAAGTTTGGTATGGAAAATGCAAAGCCAAGTAGAACTCCCGTGAGCCCATAATCAATTCTAGAAGAAGACAAAGACGGAAAAACGTTGATGAAACCATGTACAGAGGAACGATTGGAGCCCTCCTATATCTCACAGCTAGTAGACCGGATATAATGTTCAGTGTTTGCAAATGTACAAGATTTCAGTCAGCTCCCTAGGAATCACATCTGACTGTGGTAAAACATATCATTAGATATCTTATTGGCACAACCGAGTTAGGTTTGTGGTATCCTCATTCTAATGATTTTGATCTAAAAGGCTTTTTAGATGTAGATTTTACGGTTGATAGAAGTGACAGAAAAAGCATCAGTGGAACTTCTCAATTACTGGGAAATGCGTTAATTTTTTGGCATAGCAAGAAACAAAATTATGTTGCATTATCGACTACTGAAGTTGAATACTTAGCTGTTGGAAGTTGTTGCACTCAAATTCTCTGAATTATGCATCAACTCTTAGACTATGATCTTCATCTTACTTCCACTCCCATCTTATGTGATAATACTAGTGCTATTTGTTTGTCAATCAATTCCATGCATCTTTCTAGGGTAAAGCATATAGAAATTAAGCATCATTTTATTTGGAATTATGTTACTAAAAGTGACATAGTATTAGAATTTATTAATACTGAGTCTCAACTTGCTGATATTTTTACTAAATCTCTTTTAAAAGAACAGTTTTGTTCATTGGTGTCCCAACCCCAATTTTTCACCGAAGGATGTCATGGTGGCACCTATTCTCTAAGATTAGATAAGCCTATCATTCGTTAATAGCCTAGCAAAAATATCAAAATTGAGATTATAAAATAAAATCGATAAGCTCATATTAACTCCCAAAATAGTACACCAACAACACCATTCTCAAAATTGGTGGAATTGAGTCATTAGCTCTATAAAATATTCCAAAACCTCTACTATAACACTGTCTGATAAAGGAAGTAACTGTAATGAGAAGATAACATAAAGTAACTCCGAGGCCTGCGGACATCGAGCTGGTATACCTTGAAGTCTGTGGAAGTGGGTGAATGATCACTAACGTCCGGCATGGGCAGATGTACCTGGATCTGCAAAAAAATGTGCAGAAGCATAGTATGAGTACACCATAATGGTACCCAGTAAGTATCAAGCTGAACCTCAATAGAGTAGTGACGAGGCCAGGTCAAGATACCTTCTAGGATAAAAGAAACTAAACGGAGTATATCATAATCTAAATATGGGAAACGAAGCAGTAAATGACAAGTAAACAGTTCAATAATGGAAACTAGCGATGGAAATTTAAGCAGTAGAGGCAATTAGGAGAAAACACTTGGTGAAACAACAAGAAGACACAAGTAAAACAATGAAGAAAAAACAAGAACTGTTCAACCAACAAGACTTTTTCAACATGGAATGTACAACAAAATCATAACCGAGGTACCCCCTCGTATTCACATTTCACAATTTTAATCACAATCTTTCTTTATATTACCATGTGAGCCTTATATTTAGTTTTAAAATCATTTTTTTCTGAAATAGCGACATGCGTTTTAGCCCACCTTATCTCACCGCATGGCTTCAAGTTGTTCCCCTATTAGCAACATGCATATCAAGCCCACCTTATCTCACCGCATATGTATCTACCCCTAGCCTTATACCACCACACGCGTATCAATATCACAAAACAATCACAACTTGCACCATAGTGCCTACATGCCACAACCTACCAATAAAAGTCAACAATACCAATACTTTCACAACAAATAGCTCATGGCTCAACCACAATGTGTACAAGAATCTCAACAATAACAAAATGAATGAGAATTGGCTCAACAAAGAAAGATATCTCAACATTTAACAACTTCACCTCAACGTGATAACGGCTTTTACAATTTCAAAACCACTAACTCAACAAGAAGATATTCTATGAAATAACAACTTCAACTAAAAGTAATTCTACAATTAATGAGGTAACAAGTCAATAAGGAAGGTACCAACTTCTACTAAAGCATATGAGAGAAGTATAACAAGTTAGAGGTGGAACAAGTGCTAATAACGTCAAATAAAATATGTAAGTGTAGATTAACAATGAAAGATAAAACTTGTTATGACAATTTAATTAAAACATGGAAAAAATCTAATTAACCTAAATCGGTCAAATATCACATATAACTCGTGCACACACTCGTCACCTCGTGTACACATTTCACATAGCACAAATAACACAATCAACCCAAATCCTAAGGGGTAGTTCCTCCCACATAAATTTAAGCAAGGTACTTACCTCAACTAGGTCCAATCAACCCTCGAAAATAGCTTTTCCCCTAAAATTTGCCTCCAAGTCCACATGGCTCAAATCTAAAAAAAAAGGACTTAATATCATCAAATAGTGCAAGGAAAATCAATTACAATAGATAAAACTATGATCTTTATACTTTTCCTAAAAAGTCAACAAAAGTCAACCCCGGGCACGCATGGTCTAAACCCTTTCAAAGGGTAGATTTTGACTACCCATAACCCCACAAGTCCTTATATGTGTTTTATTTTCAAATCTGAATCCAAATCGACTCTCAAAACTCAAATCTTAATTTTTCAAAACTTTGACAGAACCCCCAAATTCCTCTTCGATTCAAATAAATTTGATGTTAAATCTAAGATACGATCATGAAATATTGTTAGAAATTGATTAGAATAACTTACCCAATGTTCGTAGAAGAAAATCCCTTCTCTAAATAGCCTCGTACTAAGTCTAGGGTTCTAAGATGAGAGAAAATGAGATAAAATCCCAACTCCCATCCCTTTTGTTAAGTTGCAGTTGTCACAGTTGCGAAACTGGGTTGACAATTGCGAACGCTCGCAAATGCGGTCACTAACAGCCTAAGAGGAAGTGACAAATGTAACATTGTCTTTGCATTTGCGAAGCTTACCCTCATCGCAAATGCGGCACTTTTGTCGCAAATGTGAGCATACCCAAATCCTGACACTCTTCATAATTGCGATACAGGTATCGCAATTGAGACACCTGATCCCGTTGCTTGGATCGCAATTGCAATGCTGGCATTCACAATTGCGATACTTGAGGCATCATCAGACCAGCAGTTCAATTTTTAGCCCAAGCCATTCTTTGACTCATCCGAAACTTAACTGAGCCCTCTGGGCTCCAAACCAAACATCCACATTAGTCTAAAAAATCATTCAAACTCACTTGTGCAATCCAAATACAAAAATAACATCTAGAACTACGAATCAAACACTAAAACACATGAATTTGAAAGAAAAGTTCAAGAACATCTATAATTGCAACCAAGTGTCCGAATCCTATCAAATCAACTCGAGATGACACCAAATTTTGAAGACAAGTTCTAAATAGCATAACAAACTTATTCGAAGTCCTAAAACCAAATTCCAAACCCGATAGAAAAAAGTCAACGTACGGTCAAACTTCTAAACCTCAAATTGCTAATCTTTGACAACACAACACAAATCAACATGCAGACCTCTGAATTTGATTCCGGGCATATGCCCATGTCCAAAATCACAATACGAACCTATCGAAGGCATCAAAATACCATTCTAGGTTCGTTTTCACAAAATTCAAAGTTTGCAACATAATCAACTTAGGCTTCTAAGCCAAGAGTCAAAGGGTCTAAATCAACCCGAAACATTTCCTGAACGAAATCAATCAACCCCATAAGTCATAAAACCAAAATTACACATGCATGAAGCATCAAAAGGGGAAACGGGACGTAATAACAAAAAATTACCGGTCGGGTCATTACATTCTCCACCTCTTAAAACAAATGTACGTCCTCAAAAGTGCATAGAGACGTACCTAAAGTGACGAAAAGGTGAGGATAACGACTCTGCATGTCATGCTCGGTCTCCCACGTCACCTCCTTGATCAGATGACACCTTCATTGAACCTTCACCGAAGCAATATTCTTTGATCTCAACTTCTGGACCTGCCTATCCAAGATAGCCACTGACTCCTCAACATAAATCAAATCCTTGTCCAATTAGACTAAGCCAAAATCGAATACATGGGACGGATCACCATCATACTTCAAGAGCATAGAAACATGGAACATCGGATGAATTGCCGATAAGCTGGGTGGCAATGCAAGCTTATAGGCCACCTCATCAACTCTCTTAAGGATCTCAAAAGGACCAATATACCTTGCCTTTTTTCCCGAAACTCATTACACCCTTCATAGGTAAAACCCGGAGCAAGATCCTCTCCCTTCCCCCATGAATGCTACATCACGAGCTCTCGGATCGGCATAACTCTTATGCCTATACTGCGCTGTACGAAGCAGATCTTGAATCAACTTGACTTTCTGCAAGGCATCCCGAACCAAATCTATGCCCAAAAACCTAGCCAACGGCTCAAACCAACCAACTAGAGAACAACACCATCTCCCATATGGGGCCTCATAAGGAGCCATCTGAATACTCGATTGGTAGCTGTTATTGTAGGCAAACTCTAGAAGAGGCAAGAGATGATCCAAAGAAACCTCAAAATCCATAACGCAAGCACGAAGCATATCCTCTACTATCTGAATGGTGCGCTTGGATTTCCCGTCTGTCTCGGGTGAAATGCTATACTCAACTCAACCCGTGTACCTAACTCACGCTGCACGGCTCTCTAGAAATGCGATGTGAACTACGTGCCTCGATTGGAGATAATGGACACTAGCACACCATGGAGACGAACAATCTCACGGATATAGATCTGAGCCAGCCGCTTAAGAATAGGTAGTCACCACCGGAATGAAATGAGTCGACTTGGTCAACCTGTGCATAATCACCCATACTGCATCAAATTTCTTCAAAGTCCGTGGGAGCCCAACAACGAAGTCCATGGTAACATGATCCCTCCACTCGGGAATCTCAAGTCTCTAAAGCAAACCACCCAGCCTTTGATGCTCGTACTTCACTTGCCGACAGTTCAGGAATCGAGCCACATACTCCACTATATTTTTCTTCATTCTCCTCCACCAATAGTGCTGCCTCTAATCCTGATACATCTTAGTGGTACACGGATGAATGGAGTACCCCGAATTATGGGCCTCCTCAAGGATCAACTCACGTACCCATCTATATTGGGCACACATAACAAGCCCTGCATCCGAAACACCCCATCATATCCAATAGAAATCTCCTTGGCATCGCGGTGCTTTACCGTTTCCTTAAGGACATGCAAATGGGGTTCATCATACTGACGCTCTCTGATGCACTCATATAAAAAAGACCGAGAAACCACGCAAGCAAGAACCCGACTGGGCTCCAAAACATCCAGTCTAACAAACTAATTGGCCAAGTCTTGAACATCCATGGCTAGGGACCTTTCTGCTGTAGATAGATATTCCTTTGGCCTTCTTGAGATGATACAAAATAGTGGTATCATAGTCCTTAAGCAACTCTAACCATCTCCTCTGCCGCAAGTTAAGATCTTTCTGCTTAAACAGATGCTGGAGACCTTGGTGGTTCGTATAGACCTCACATGAGACACCGTACAAATAATACCTCCAAATCGTCAATGCATGAACAATAGCTGCCAATTCCAAGTTGTGGACCAGGTAATTCTTCTCATGGACATTAAACTGCCAAGACGACGTAGGCAATCACCCTACAATCTTGCATTAGCACTGCGCCAAGCCCAACACGCTATGCATCAAAATATACAGTGTAAGACCTCAAACCCGTAGGCAACACCAACACTAGGGCTGTAGTCAAAGCAGTCTTGAGCTTTTGAAAGCTAGCCTGACACTCCTCGGACCATCTGAAAGGAGCACCCTTCTAGTTCAATCTTGTCATTGGTGTTATAAGGAACGAGAAACCCTCTGCGAAATGATGATAATATCGGACCAAATCAAGAAAACTCCAAATCTCAGTAGCTGAAGACAGTTTGGGACGGCTCTGAACTACTTCAATCTTCTTCATCTCTACCTTTATCCACTCACTAGATACCATATGACCCAAAACACAACCAAATCAACCTAGAATTCACACTTTGAGAATTTTGCATACAAATTGTTCTCCCTCAAGGTCTAGAGCACGATCCTCAAATGCTGCTCATGATCCTCCCGGTTATGAGAGTACACCAAGATGTCGTCAATAAACACAATGATGAAAGAGTCAAGATATGGCAGGAATACAATATTCATCAGGTGCATAAATGTTGCTGGGGCGTTGGTCATCCCAAATGACATCACAAGCAACTCGTAGTGACCATATCGAGTCCTGAAAGTAGTCTTCAAAATATTCGGGCCCCAAAACTTCATCTGATAATACCCTAACCTGAAATTAATCTTTGGGAACACTCTAGCACCCTGTAGCTGGTCAAATATATCACCAATGCATGGTAATGGGTACCTGTTTTACACGGTAACATTGTTCAACTGCCGATAATCAATACACATGCGCGTAGAACCATCCTATAGAACCAGAGCACCCTACAGCGAGACACTCGGCTGGGTGAAACCCTTATCAAGCAACTCTTGCAGCTATTCGATTAACTCCTTCAACTCCACTGGTGCCATACATTATGGTGGGATAGAAATGGGCGTAGTGCTTGGCAACAAGTCAATACTAAGATTGATATCTCTGTCGGGTGGCATGTCCGGAAGATCTGTTGGAAATACATCTAGGAAGTCTCTCACTACCGGAATTGAATCAACGGTAGGAGTATCAGCATTGGCATCTCTCACAAAGGGTAGATATGCATCACACCCTTCTCAACCATTCTCTGAGCTTTTAGAAAGGACGCAAGTCTACTAGGAATATAGTCCAATGCACCCCTGCACTTCAACTGCGACAAACATGGCATAGCCAATGTCAAAATCTTGGCGTGACAATAAAGAATAACGTGATAGGGCAAAAATCAGTCCATGCCGAAGATAACATCAAAGTCTACCATATTGAGTAACAATAGATCAACTCGGGTCTTAAACCCATAATAAAAACTAAACACGACGAGTAAACACGGTCTACAACAACAAAATCTCCCACCAACATGGACACAACACAGGAGAACTCAAAGGATCATGAGATATATCAAGATACGGAAGAATAAGTGGAGCCTGTATCAAATAAGTCTGATGCATCTGTATGACAAACCATAACAATGCCTATGATGATTGCGTCTGATACGACCACCTTCGTCCTCCCTAGAAAAGCATAGAATCTGGCATGGCCTCCCCCTCTAGGGAGACCTCTACCCACCTGACCTCCATCCCGAACTGGCGGTACAGGTGGAGCAATAACTGGAGCAGTAACCATGATCTGTGAAGTCTGTGAACAAGGTAGAACCCGGGGAGCCTGAGTATTCTGTGGAGGTGCACCTTTCCTGAGTTTGGGCCAGTCCCTTACCATATGTCTGGTATCACCACACTCAAAGCAAGCTCTCGATGGGCGTGGCAGCTGAAACTGACCCTGGCCTGGTCGGCTAGACTAATTGCTGAAGGCACCCGTGCAGGAGGTGCACTAGATAGTGGCTGAGCATAATGTGCAACCCGAGATCTCGGAGTAGCCAAAGTACCACTAGTAGCTAGAAGTGTTGAATGAACTGGTCGGTTCACATAGCCTCTGCCATAACGAGCTGCACTAGTACACGGGCACTACTATATCCGCCCGAATCTTGAGGCATGCCTCCTTGTCCTCTCTCTCACGACCCTACATACCCTCCAACCTCCACGCAATTTCTACCACCTGCTGATATGCAGTATCTGTCTCCAACTCCCGAGCATGCTGAATCTAATACCATAGTTATGCCCTTCAATGAAATTGCGAACTCGCTATCCGATTGTAGATACCAAGGTAGGTGCATGTCGGAACAACTCACTAAATCTGATAGCATAATCTAACATTGTCATAGTCCTCTGGCGCAGTTGCTCAAACTTTGTGTGCTATGCATCCCGAACGGTTTGGGGAACAAACTCTCTCAAAAACATCACTAAAACCTGAGCCCAAGTGAGTGAAGCTTCATCGGCTGGGCTACCCTCCTTGTAAGCCTGACACTACCTATAGGCTTCTCCAGACATCTGAAATGTAGTAAAAGCAACTTCGCTCATCTCCACAATACTCATGGTGTGGAGAATATGATGGAACTTCTCTAGAAAACCTTGTGCATCCTCTGTAGCTAGGCCACTGTAAGTAGGAGAATGATACTTCTTGAAGCTCTCAAGTCACAGCTGTTCCTCCTCAGATTCCACTGCCCTAACCTCGGGCTAAACCAGAACAACAGGCTGCACTGGCATAACTCCCGGGACCTGATCAACATGGACTCACTGCTCTAGAGTATGGGCTACGGGAGTCTGGGCTTCTCTACTAGCTTGAGATGTAGCTGGTGTGAGGGCCTGAACAGAGCGTCGAACATGCTCATAAACTGTGATTGGGTCTCCTTAAGTGCAGGGGTGACAATAGGCATCTCGGGTGCCTATCCTTCAATTGGAGCTACTGGCGGCTCCTTAGTCGCTGCTGAGGAAAGTGCTTTAGTTGCATCACGTGCCCCTCATCAGCCTCTACCTTGGCCCCATCCTCTCGCGACTCTAGCAGGGGGCGTGGGTATCTGGTCATTGGATCCTACAATGCGTGTCCTCACCATCTGTGAGAGAATAGAAGGACAAAGATTACGATTTTGAAGTCAACCAATTCGCAAGATAAGGAATCAAAGTAAGGGAATTTCCTAACAGTTCCATAGCCACTCGAAGATAAGTACAGACGTCGCCGTACCGGTCCTCAAGACTCTACTAAACTTGCTTATGACTCGTAATACCTATGAACCTAGATCTATGATACCAACTTGTTACGACCCTAATTTCCCACCATAGGATGTCGTGATGACACCTAGTCTCTAAGACTAGGTAAGCCTATCATTCATTAATAGCATAACAGAAATATCAAAATTGAGATAATAAAATAAATCGATAAGCCCATAGTAACTCTCAAAATAGTACATCAACAACACCATTCCCAAAATCAGTGGAACTGAGTCGTATGCTCTACCGAATATTCCAAAATCTCTACTACAACACTGTCTAATAAAGGAAATAACATTAATGAGAAGATAACAGAAGGTGACTCCGAGCCCTACGAATCTCGAGCATGTATACATTGAAGTCTCCGGAAGTGGATGGATGATCAGTCTGAATGGGTAGATGTACCTGGATCTGCACAAAAATGAACAAAAGTTTAGTATGAATACTGACGAGCGCAAAACACACACTTAAATTATGCTCACTACTCAAATATAGTATAGTGTAATATCATATCCACATGGATTGTATTTAAACAGTATTCTCATAGTTTCTAGCTTGATTGCTATCCAAGATGATCAACAATTGAGATATATATGATTTCTAACTAAAATTAACTAAGAATCCGAAGCTATTGACTAATGACAATCAAAACAAGGAATAAGCAAAGAAGGTTATCTATGGGAAAAGATAGGGTTTTGATAGGATATGTGCATGATAATTGTTCGGGGTCTAACTCTAGATAATTCACTTTTAATGTTCAAGTGAGTCTCTTGAATTCACTCAATTATTAATTCAGACGTTTTGTAGAAAATCCTCTCTTGATTAAGCCTCAACCTCACGAGATGAACCAATTTAAGCTTTGTGAAGATATGCAAGAATGCTAGTGAATTGGTCTTTAGGAAAACCTCTTTCATTATTCTCCTAACTAGGTTTAATCAATGATTCGACTAGCCTTTTTCAATTGCTTAGAAGAATATATGAACTCAACCAATAATGTAATGCAAAGATATCACAAGTTATGCCTCTCTTGGTTACATGAACAAGTGAATATAGATGAAACAATTAAATCATCCAAAAACAATTCAATACATAAAGCTAGAGTTATAATCCACAAACAATTATCAATACACCAAATTCATAAAAACTTAAAAGGAACTACATCATAGACATGGAGGAATTCATCACAAATATAATAAAGTATAGAAAAACATAAATTCAATCCAAACACGGGTCTTGAGTGAGGAAGGAATGATGAAATCCTTGTGCTTGTGTTCTTCCAACTCCTCCTTAGCTTCCTTGGGTCAAAAGTATGTCAAAAGAAAATAACATTTTTCCATGTATTTATACCCAATAGGGTCGCGCGCAGACAAAACCTCCCTTTCCTCGCCGAAGTAGGAAAACTTGCAAACTTATCACAATGCGTCGCCAGCTGTGTCGCAACAGTGCTTTTTCTTGTCAGACCACAGAAACCCAGCTCTGAACTTTGTCAAGCTTCTAATGCAAAATTGCACTAATTTGTCGCACAGTGCTACGCATAGTGCATCGCATTAGTGCATTTTCTCAAGCTGTTGCTTCTTCCTTGATTTTTGATGTCCAGAAGTGATCCTCGACCCCCGAACACGATTCCGGCTTAATCCCTTGGGCCTTTATTCAAACTTCAAAGCTCCAAATTATTCGATTTAGCTCCAGAACATCTCCATAATTCGAAATCATTCCTACAAGGCACAAAATATGCAATAATGCAAAACGCTACCAATTAAAGCTCAACACAAATTAAGTGGAGTGAATTAGAGTGCAATAAGCGACGAAAACACAAGATTATAGCCTACCATCAAGACAGTACCTAGTAAGTATCAAGCCTAACCTCGGTAGAGTAGTAACGAGGCTAGGCCAAGACACCTACTAGGAGAAAAGAAACTAAGCATAGTATAACATAATATAAATACGGGAAAGGAAGAAGTAAATGACAAGTAAACAGTTCAATAATGTAAACTACCAACGGAAATTTAAGTAGTAGAGGCAATTAGGAGTAAACACATGGTGAAACAACAAGAAGAAAAATACGGGTAATCACAAATAAAACAATGAAGAAACAATAAGAATTGTTCAACCAACAAGCCTTTTTTAACATGGAATGTACAACAAAAATTATAACTGAGGTACTGCCTCGTATTCACATTTAACAATTTTAATCACAATCTTTCCTTATATTACCGTGTGAGCCTTATATTTAGTTTTAAAAATTATTTTTCTCGAAATAGCTACACGCATTTTAGCGCACCTTATCTCACTGTGTGGCTTCATGTAGTTCTCCTACTAGTAACACGTATATAAAAGCCCACCTTATCTCACCGCATGCTTTTCAACCCCTAGACTTATGCCACCGCATGCGTATCAATATCACAACACAAGCACAACTCGCACGATAGTGCCACATGCCAAAACATGCCCAAAAAAATCACCAATACAAATGTTTCCACAACAAATAGCCCATGGATTAACCACAATGTCTACAAGAATCTCAACAATAACAAAACGAATGAGAATGTGCTCAACAAGGAAAGGTATCTCAATATTTAACAACTTCACCTCAATGTGATAACGACTTTTAGAACTTCAACACCAATAACTCAACAAAAAGATATTCCACGAAATAGCAACTTCAAGTAAAAGTAATTCAACAATTAAAGAGGTAACAAGGCAATAAGGAAGGTAACAACTTATACTAAAGCATATGAGAGCAAGTATAACAAGTAATAAGTAGAACAAGTGCTAACAATGTCAAACAAAACATGTAAGAGTAGATTAACAACATGTTATGACAATTAAATTAAAAGCATGGAAAGAGTCTAATTAACCTAAACCGGTCAAATACCACATATAGCCCATGTATACTCTCGTTACCTTGTGTACACGTCTTCCACAAAGCATAAATAGCACAATCAACCCTTGAAAATAGCTTTTCCCTAAGATTCACCTCCACATGGCTCGAATCTAACCAAAAATGGCTTAATATCATCAAATAATGCAAGGGAAACCAATTAAAATAGATAAAGCTATGATCTTTAAAAAAAATTCAAAAATTTAACAAAAGTCAATCCCGGACCCGCCCAGTCAAAAACCCGGGCCCAAAGGTAAATTCCGACTACCCATAACCCCATGAGTATATATATGTGTTTTGTTTTCAAATCCGAGTCCAAATCGACTCTCAAAACTCAAATCTTGATTTTTCAAACTTTGACGAAAATTCCCAAATTTCCTCTTTGATTCACATAAATTTGATGTTAAATCTAAGATATAATCATGAAATATAGTTAGAAATTGATTAGAATCTCTTACCCAATTTTTGTAGATGAAAATCCCCTCTCTAAATCACCTCCTACAGAGTCTAGGGTTCTAAGATGAAAGAAAATGAGATAAAATCCCGTCTCCAAGACCTTTTGTTTAGTTGCAGTTGTCACAATTGTGAAGGAATTCTCGCAAATGTGGCCACTGATAGCCTAAGAGGAAGTCGCAAACTCAACATTGGCTTCGCATTTGAGAAGTCTGCCCTCATCACAAATGCGACACTTCTGTCGCAATTGCGAGCGTACCCAAATTCTGACACTCTTCGCAATTGCGATACCTTCCCTTTTGTTCAATTGTAGTTGTCGCAATTGCGAAGGAATTCTCGCAGATGCGGCCACTGACAGCCTAAGAGGAAGTCATAAATACGGCATTGGCTTCGCATTTGCGAATCCTGCCCTCATTGCAAATGTGACACTTTTGTCGCAATGCGAGCCTACCTAAATCCTGACAATCTTCGCAACTGTGATCCAGGTATTGCAATTGTGATACCTGAGAACCCCCTGCTAGGATCGCGATTGCGATGCTAGTGTTCGTAATTGCGACACCTGAGGCATCAGCTCACCAGCAATCCAGTTTTCAGTCCAAACCATTCTGCAATGCGTCTAAAACTCATCCGAGCCCTCCGGGCTCCAAACTAAATATCCACACAAGTTTAAAAGTATCATACGAACTCGCTCGTTCGATCAAAACACAAAAATAACATCTAGAACTACGAATCGGACACCAAAAACCATGAATTTCAAAGAAAAGTTCAAGAACTTCTGGAATTACAACCAAGCATCCAAATCCTATCAAATCAACTCCAAATGACACCAAAGTTTGCAGACAAGTGCCAAGTAGCATAACTGACCTATTCCAAGTCCCAAAACAAATTCCAAACTCGATAGCCAAAGGTCAACCTAGGGTTAAACCTTTCAACTTCAAATTGCCAAATTTCGGCAAATCAACATATATCAACCTATGGACTTCCAAAATCAACTTCCGGGTATACGCCCAAGTCCGAAATCGCGATACGAAGCTATCAGAGCCATAAAAATATAGTTTCGGGATCGTTTTCAAAAAATTCAAAGTTTGGTCAACATTTTCTATTTTAAACTTCTAAGTCAAGAATCAAGGGTCCAAGCCAACTCAAAAGCTTTCCGGAACAAAACTAACCGACCCCGCAAGTCATAAAATCATAAACAAACACGTGTGAAGTATAAAAAGGAATAATGGGGCAAAATTACACAAAATGACCGATCGGTTCGTTAAATTCTCCCCTCTTAAAACAAACATTCGTCCTCAGCATGCATAAGGGCATACCTGAAGTGGTGAATAGATGAGGATAACGACTCCGCAGGTTGTGTTCGGTCCCCCAGGTCGCTTCCTTGACCGATGACCCCTCCATTGAACTTTTACCAAAGCAATACTCTTTGATCTCAATTTCTGGACCTGTCAGCTCAAGATAGACACATGCTCCTCAATATAAGTAAATCCTCATCTAATTGGACTGTGCTGAAGTCTAGAACATGAGACGGATCACCATACTATTGCTGGAGCATAGAGACATGGAACACCGAATGAAGCGTAGATAAACTAGGTGGCAAGGCAAGATTGTAGGCTAATTCTCCAATCTTCTCAAGGTTCTCAAAAGGTCCAATATACCTAGGGCTCAATTGCCCTTCTTCCCGAACCTCATCACACCCTTCAAGTGTGAAACCCGAAGCAAGACTCGGTCACTAACCATGAATGCAACATTGCGAACCTTCTGATAACTCTTCTGTCTGGATTGGGCTGTACGAAGCCAGTCATAGATCATCTTGACCTTCTCCAAAGCATTTCGAACCAGATCTGTGCCTAATAACTTAGCCTCTCCTTGCTCAAACCGCCCATCTGAAGAACGACACTGTCTCCCATACAAAGCCTCATAGAGAGCCATCTGAATACTCGACCAGTAGTAGTTGTTGTAGGCGAACTCTGCAAGTGGCAAGAATTGATCCCAAGCACCCCCGAAATCCATAGCAGAGGTGTGAAGCATATCTTCCAATATCTTAATAATGCGCTCGGACTGTCCATCCATCTGAGGGTGGAATGTTGTACTCAACTCAACCCGTGAGCCTAGCTCACGCTGTACAAATTTCTAGAAGGGTGATATGAACTGTGTACCCCGATCAGAGATGATAGATATTGATACCCATTAAGTCAGACAATCTCGCGGATATAAACTTGAGCCAACTGCTCTAAAGGTAGGTAGTCACTACCAGAATGAAATGAGCCAACTTGGTCAGTATGTCCACAATCAGCCATACCGCGTTATACTTCTTCTTAGTCCATGGGAGCCCAACAAAAAAGTCCATGGTGACATGGTCCCATTCCCACTCATGAATCCCAAGCCGCTGGAGCAAACCACCCGATTGCTGATTCTCATACTTCACCTGCTGATAATTTAGGCACCAAGCTACATACTCCACTATGTCTTTCTTCATCCTCCTCCACCAATAGTGCTATCTCAAGTCGTGATACATCTTAGCGGAACTCGGATGAATGTAGTACCACGAACTACGGGCCTCCTGAAGGATCAACACACGCAAAACATCCATATTGGGCACACATAACTGGCCCTGCATCCGTAACACACCGGCATACCCAATAGTAACCTCCTTGGCATCGCCGTGCTGAACCGTGTCCTTGAGGACAAGAAAATGGGGGTCTTCATATTGATGCTCTCTGAAACGATCATATAGAGAGGATCGAGAAACCATGCAAGCAAGAACTCGACTGGTCTCCAAAACATCCAATCTAATAAACTGGTTGGCTAAGTCATGAACATCCAATGCTAATGGCCTCTCTACCGTCGATAGTTATGCTTAGCTCCCCAAACACTTCGTCTTTCGACTCAAGTCATCGGCCACCATATTGGCCTTCTCGGGATGATATAGAATGATGATATCATAGTCTTTAAGTAACTCTAACCACCTTCGCTGCCGCAAGTTAAGATCTTTCTATTTGAATAGATGTTGTAGACTCCGATGGTCGGTAAAGACCTCACAAGGGACACCATACAAATAATGCCACCAGATCTTTAATGCATGAACAATGGCTGCCAACTCCAATTCGTGGACTGGATAATTCTTCTCATGGGTCTTCAACTGTCTAGATGCGTAGGCAATCACCCTACTGTCTTGCATCAACAGCGCGTCATGGCAAACACGTGACGCATCACAATACACAGTATAAGACCCCGAGCCTGTAGGCAACACCAATAGTGGGGCTGTAGTCAAAGTAGTCTTGAGCTTTTGAAAGCTCGCCTCACACTCTTCGGACAATCTAAAAGAGCACCCTTCTAGTCAATCTGGTCATAGGTGCAGCAATAGATGAGAAACCCTATACAAAACAACGATAATACCCAGCCAAACCAAGGAAACTCCGGATATCAGTAGCTAAAGATGGTCTGGGCAAACTCTGCACCACCTCAATCTTTTCGGATCTACTTTGATCCCCTCACTCGACACCACATTACCCAAAAATGCCACTGAATCAAGCCAGAATTTACATTTTGAGAATTTTGCGTACAACTTCTTCTCTCTCAAGGTCATGAGCATGATCTTCAGGGGCTACTCGTGATCCTCCCGGCTCCGAGAGTACACCAAGGTGTTGTCAATAAACACAATGACGAATGAATCAGCATTAGGCTAAAATACACCATTCATCAGGTGCATAAATGTTGCTGGGTTATTGGTCAACCCTGATGACATCACAAGGAACTCCAAGTGACTATACCAAGTCCTAAAGGCAGTCTTCGAAATATCTAGATCTCGAATCTTTAGCTGATGATAACCTGACCTCAAATCAATCTTGGAGAACACTCTAGCACCCTGTAGTTGATCAAATACATCATCAATGCGTGGCAATGGATACATGTTCTTCACTGTAACCTTGTTCAGCTGCGGATAATCGATACACATGCGCATAGAACTATCTTTTTTCTTTTTAAACAAGACTGGAGCACCCCACGGCGACACACTAGGCCGAATGAAACCCTTGTCAAGCAACTCTTGCAACAACTCCTTTAACTCTTTTAGCTCCACTGGGGCCATATGACATAGTGGAATAGAAATGGGTTGAGTGCCCAAAAACAAGTCAATACAGAAATCGATATCCCTATCGGCAGCATGCCTGAAAGATCCGCTGGAAATACATCTGGGAAGTCTCTCACTACTGGAACTGACTCAATGGTAGGAGTATTAGCACTGATATCCCTCAAGAAAGCTAGATAAGAATCACACCCTTTCTCGACGATCCGCTAAGCCTTTAGAAATGATACAACCCTGCTAGGAACATAATCTAATGCACCCCTCCACTCTAACCGTGGAAAATTGGGCATGGCCAACGTCACAGTCTTAGCATAACAATGTAGAATAGCATGATAGGGCGATAACCAGTCTATGCCCAAGATAACATCAAAGTCTTATACTAAGTAACAATAAATAGACTATGGCCTCAAAACCACCAATAACAACTAAACACGACCAATACACACGGTCCACAATAATAGAATCTCCCATAGGTGTTGACACATAAATAGGAGAACTCGAGGAATCACGTGATATATCCAAATACAGAGCACAGTAAGATGACACATATGAATAAGTGGATCATGAGTCAAATAAGACTAATGCATCTCTATGGCAAAGCGGAACCATACCTGTAATGATCGAGTATGAAGCAACTGCCTCTATCCTACCCGAAAAAGCATAGAATCTAATCTGGCTTCCCCCTTTAGGGCGACCTCTACCCTCCCATCCCCTACCCCTAGCTGGCCGAGCGGGTGGAGCACCAACTGGGGCAGCAACCATGGCCTGAGAAGTCTGTGGACCTGACGAAATCCGTGGATCCTGAGTAGCTTGTGGAGGTGCCCTCCTACCGAGTCTGGGGTAGTCTTTAACCATGTGGCGGGTATCACCACACTCAAAGAAAGCTCTCAGTGGGTGTGGATACTGAGACTGGCTCGGGCCTGGTCGGCTGGACTGACTGCTGAAGGCACCCCGTGTAGGAGGTGCACTAGAAAGTGGCTGAG
This sequence comes from Nicotiana obtusifolia, assembly GCA_002018475.1. Classification (NCBI taxonomy): domain Eukaryota; kingdom Viridiplantae; phylum Streptophyta; class Magnoliopsida; order Solanales; family Solanaceae; genus Nicotiana; species Nicotiana obtusifolia. The sequence goes on along the minus strand of MCJB01002381.1, from coordinate 159,340 downwards.
CAAAGTGTGCAACCTGAAGCCTCGAAATAGCCGAAGCACCACTAGAAGCTGGAAGTGCTGAATGAACTGGATGGCTCACATAGCCTCTACCATGACGGGTTGTAGTTACAGCGTGACCACCACTAAATCCTCCCATACCACGAGGCCTCTTGGCCTCCTTATCACCTCTCTTATGGCCCCGCATACCTTCCAACCTTCGTGCAATATCACCCACCTGCAGATATGGAGTATCTGTCTCCACCTCTCTAGCCATGATGAATCTAATATCATAGCTGAGCCCCTCAGTAAACTGACGGACTCGCTCTCTGACTGTAGCAACCAAGGCAGGTGCATGCCTAGACAAATCACTGAATCAGACAACATACTCTGACACTGTCATAGTACCATTGCGCATCTGCTCAAACTCCGAGCGACATGTATCTCGAAGGGTCTGAGGACAAACTCTCTCAAGAATAACTTTGAAAATTGAGTCCATGTAAGTGAAGCTGCCTCAGATGGGCTACCGACCTCGTACACTCGCCACCACTGATATGCCGCTCCGGACAGCTGAAAGGTAGTAAGAGCAACCCCACTCGTCTCCACAATACCCATAGTGCGGAGAATATGGTTTCACTACTCAAGAAAATCATGTGCATCCTTTGAATCCTCATATGTTGCTACCCTAACCATGGGCTGACCCAGAGCGATAGGCTGTACCGGTATAACCTATGGGACATGATCAACCTGGACCCACTGCTCTGGGGTACAGGCCGCGGGAGTCTATGCTCCTCCCCCAGCCTGAGATTTGGCTGGTGCAAGTGGAACAAACCCTCCTGAGCTAAGGTACCGAACATGCTCAAGAACTGTGCGAGGGTCTCCTAAAGTGTTGGTGTGGCAACAGGCACATTGGGTGCATTTCCCCCAACTGGAGCTACTGGTGGCTCCTGTATCGTAGCTTGGCAAGTGCTCTGGCTATACTACGTGCCCCTCCTCGGCCTCCATCCCGGCCCCAGCCTCTCGCGGCTCTAGCAGGGGCGTGGGTGTCTGATCGTCGGATCCAGTAGTGCGTGTCCTCACCATTTGTGGGAGAATAGAAAGTTAAAGATTCAGTTTTCAAAGTCAACTAATTTGCATGATAAGGAATCAAAGAAGTGAAGTTTTCCTAATAGTTCCGTAGCCTCTCGAAGATAAGCATAGACGTCTCTGTACCGATCTGCAAGACTCTACTAAACCTGCCTATAACTCGTAACATCTATGAACCTAGGGCTCTGATACCAACTTGTCACGACCCCAATATCCCCTCCGTAAGATGTCACGATGGCACCTAGTCTCTACCAATAGGTAAGCCTAACAAATAGTAATAACTTGATAGAAATAGTTATCAAAATGCTAAAACAAAGCTGAATAACTGATATAACCTTCCGATAAAAAAAACATAATCTCAACATTACGCTCTCCAAAATTGGTGGAACTGAGTCATTAGCTCTATAGAGTAAAACTAGGGTAAATCTACATCATTTTCTGAAAGAACTACAACAGTAAACAGAATAAAAGGGAAGGTGACTTCGAGGCCTACGGACGAGAAGGTATACTATGAAGTCTCCCAAGCAGCAACTCAATCGACTCTAGTGTCCGGCACGGGCAGGCGTACCTGGATCTGCACAAAAAACGTGCAGAGGCGTAGTATGAGTACACCCCAACGATACTCAGTAAGTATCAAGCCTAACCTCAGTAGAGTAGTGACGAGGCCAGGACAAGATACCTACTAGGATATAAATAAGCAGTATGAAAATATAATACGGATATAAAATGGAAAGTGGAGAAATAACTTATATGAAACAAGATAGTAACATGAACTAATACCTGAAATTTAATCATGGAAATAGCATAAAAGAAGTAACCTAAGATAACTACAATGATCAGATACTGACAACAACTGCTAGAACAATAAAGAATGAAACAACAAGAAATTTTCCCAACCAAACTCTTTGTAACATGAAATAAACAGCAATAATCACAAAGAGGTACTGCCTTGTGTATAATGAAATCAAAATCGAGGTACCGTCTCGTATAATAAAGAACCACAACCGAGGTACCGCCTCGTAATCACATTTCTCAATTTCAATCCAATCTTTACTTATACCGCGTGAGCCTTACATTTGAGATATGTTTTGAAAATAGTTTTCCCAAAATAGCTACACGCACTTTATCCCACCTTAAGACGCCGCGTGGATTCAGATAGTCCCCCTACAAGCAACACGCACATAAGTCCCACCTTATACCGCCGCATGCGCGTCATTATCACATTATAATAACAACTCGCACCGCAAGTGCCCATAAATCACAATTTGCCAACAATCCACAATGTCAATGTTTCCACAACAATAGCCCACGGCTCCACCACAAAGGGTAAAAGAATATCAACAACAACAATGAATTTAAAATTCTCAAAAGGAATATGTTTCAACAATAACAATTTAGCCTCAACGTGATAACGACTTTCACTACTTCAATACTAATAACTCAACAGTGAGAGACCATGCATTGTAAAATAAGAATAACACACAATCGAAGAGATAACATGTAGCAATAACTTCAAATAATAGGAGTCAACAATGAAAGAGATAACGTGAACAATAACTTCAAGTAATGGTAATAAACAATGAAAGATGTAACATGGACAATAACTTCAATTAGTGATAATCAATAATGAAAGCGATAACATGTAACAATAAAAGAGGCAACAAGTTTGTCACGACCCAAGCCGGAGGGCCGCGACGGGCATCCGGACCCTACTCGCCGAGTGCCGGCATACCTGCTATCTTATTTTCTTTCTTATCTATAAGGCCGATAAATGCCTGTATAAATAACAACAATAATCATAATTAGCTCAGACCTTTCGATAACAACACATTTCATACATATCAACAGAAATACCATACCATGACGTGAACATACACATATAATATACCATGCCGACACGGTCATCATGCAAAAACTATACAACAAAAGATACATTTGCCGACAAGGCAATTCCAACTGTACATGAGTCAACCCACTGCCTATTGTCTATGTGCCTCTACTGAAACATACATAATGCAACCTGTGTCGGAACAGGGCCCCGACATGACGATAATACCTATAACCAAAATGCATGCCAAGACTATGGCAAGTCCGAAGGAGGGATCTCGCCAATACCCGCTGAACCGGACAGCCTACTGTGGTAGGGAAGCCTCGTCTGTATGTCTACCTGGACCTGCAGCACGACATAGAACGTCCACAGAAAAAGGACGTCAGTACGGATAATGTACTGAGTATGTAAGACAGGAAAGCATAATATAAGAACAGTAATATGCGTCAGGAAGAGAAACATACAACCTATACTATCTGAATGCCTCTGAGGGCGACTAATCATGACATGCCTAATGTGCACATGTATATATATACATATATATTCTTTTTACAGTCATCATGTACATACGCCTCTGTGAGCCTTATCATCATCATTTACATACGCCTCTGTGGGCTTCATCATCGTCATATCATACCCGGCCGTAACAGGCTCGGTAATAATGTACCCGGCCTTTATAAGGCTCGGTAACAACGTACCCAGCCTTCATAAGGCTCGGTAGGATGAAACATATACATACATATAGTTGCACGATAGGTGCCATACCCGGCCGATTATAGCGCGGCTCGGTAGAGTAAAACGTATACAATGCATGCTGGACTCATTTAAATCATACTTTCATGGCGACGTAAGGTCGAAGAGATAACAACATATATATATATCCTCCCATAAGAGGGGAAACAATATAAGCACTCCAACCTTCTAAGAGTAGAGTATCTTTTGGGGCTTGTTCATTGTATCGTGTATAAACGGAATCGTGCAAAAAGAAAGAAAGGGATGGTCTTACATACCTGGTATTCTCTGCGTCAATTTCAAGCTTTGCACAGTCACAAAGAAACGATCCTATCATTATCCTCTAAACGTTATAGTTATAACTAGCCACAGCCCTAAATTTATATGGTGTTTCTCCACACCCTCCTTCTTCTAAACCTCCACAATAACAGTAGTAAGACATGCAACCCAATAGCAACCCAAAACAACCATAACCCAGTCCATTACCACTAGTTAACTTGAACTCATGGCTTCCAATCACCATCCTATGAGTTCTTACATGCATAGAACAACATACCATGAATTCCCAAGAGAAAGAATGCATGAAGGGAGTAGTAACTTACCTTGCATGTGGAATATCTCAGCCCTTTTCCTTGGTTCTTCAACTTCTGGGTTTCATTCTCAATTAGGGCTTGTAAGAGAGGAAAATCAGTTATAGCTTTTTCCCTAATTGTTCAATTTCTAGATCCTTTCCCCAATTTTGAACTTGGAAGGAGGAGAAATTGGTTAAGTTTGTGTGGGACTTTGAGAAGGGGTCGCAGGTGGTTCTTCTTGGCTTTGGGATTTCAGAAAATGGAGAAAGAACTGGTCTAGGCCCCTTTTATAGGTCAGTCAATAAGTGATACACGTGTCTGACGCTTTCACATTTGCTACCGCATTCTCGTCACAGAATCAACATGCGGTTCGCATTTTGGACGCGAAACTCAGCTCGTAAATCTTTCTCATTCTGCGACACAGGAGGTCTGATTTGCGGTCCGCATTTTCAGTATGCGGTCGCATACTGACTGCATTCCTGACACAGATTTCTGCCCAGAAATCTTTTTCAGTTCGCAATGCATTAGGTGCAATATGCGGTTCGCATTTCAAGAATGCGATCGCACTTATGGCCGCATTTATGGAATTGATCTTTGCCCAGAAATCTGCCTTGGTCTGCGATCTCAATGTTGGATTTGCGGCTCGCATGTGGATGTTGCGATAGCAAACCCAGCTTTGGGAAGCCCTTTGCTCTTTTCTTGACTTTTTGAATTCTTTTCTGGTTCTTAGGCTCTATACATATAGACTATCTTACGACGTGGTCTAATGTACGAAATTACGGGTTGTAACAAAATTCAACTAAAGCATGAGAGCAAATTATCAATTAGGAGGTGGAACAAGTGTTAACGAAATCATGCAAAGCATGTATGGATAGATTAACACAAATAAGAAGAGATTGACTAAGAGAATTAGAACATGATATGGCATTCAATTAAAGCATGAAAATAGTCTAAGTAGCCTAAACCGGTCAAATACCACATACAATCCGTGTGCCCACTCGTCACTTTGCATACACGAATTTCACTTAGCACAAATGGAATCAAACAATACCAATCCTAAGGGGTAGTTCCTCCACACGAAGTTAGGCAAGAAACTTACCTCAACTAGGTCAATCAACACTCCGAAATGGTCTTTCCCTTAAAATCCGCCTCCATATGGCTCAAATCTAATCAAAATCGACTTACTATCATCAAACAATGCTAGGGAATTCAATTGCAATAGATAAAGCTAAGATCTTTATAATTTTTCCAAAAAGTTAACAAAAGTCAACTTGTGGGCCGCCCGATCAAAACCCAGGTCTAATGGTAGATTCCGTCTACCCATGACCCCACGAGTTCATATATGTGATTAGTTTCAAAATATGCGTTCAAATCGACTCTCAAAACTCAATTTCTTATTTTTCAAAAACTTGGCAAAGTTTCACTTTGATTCGCATGATTTTGATGTTAAAATCTAAGATATGTTGATGGAATATGATTAGAATTACTTACCCAAGGTTTGTAGGTGAAAATTCCCTCTATAAATTGCCTCGTACCGAGTTTAGGGTTCCAAAATGAGAGAATGAGAGATATAATCCCGAATTTCAGCCCTTATATTCAACTGCAGTTATCGCAAATGCAATATGGGTTCGCTATTGCGAACCCTCAAAATTGCGACTAAAACCTCGCAATTGCGGCACTGAAGGCCTGGGAAGCTCTTCGCAAATGTGAAGATGGGCTGGCAATTGCGACAAAAACCATCGCAAATGCGAACCTAACCCAACCTAGAATTTCTTCGCAAAAGCGACCGAGGCCGATACCTATAGGATCCCTATTATAGCATGTGACCCTGGTGTTAGCAATTTGCGACACTAGAGGGCACCAGACACCAGTTTTGTAGAATTTAGTCCAACACACTCCAGACGTGTTCTAAACTCATCTAAGCCCTCGGGTCTCCGTACCAAACATCCATACAAGTCTAAAAATATCATACGAACTCACTTGCGTGATCAAAACACAAATAGCATCCAAAACTATGAATTGAACTCTAAAGCGCACGAATTTCAAAGAAAATTTCAAGAACTTATAGAATTACAACTAGACGTCCGAATCCTATCAAATCAACTCCAAACGACACCAAATTTTACAGACAAGTTCTAAATGCCAGAACGAACTTATTTCGAGTCTCAAATTTAAATTTCAAGCCCGATAGCTAAAAGTCAACCTACAGTCAAACCTTTTAACTTCAAATTGCCAAATTTCGACAAATCAACATATATCAACCTGTGGACTTCCAAAATCAAATTTCGGGCATACGCCCAAGTTCAAAATCACGATACAAAGCTATTGGAGCCATAAAAACACAGTTCCAGGTTTGTTTTCACAAAAGTCAAAGTTTGGTCAATATTTTCTATTTTAAACTTCAAAGTCAAGAATCAAGGGTTCAAACAAACCCAAAAGCTTCCTGGAACGAAACTAACCGGCCCCGTAAGTCATAAAATCATGAACACACATGTTTGAAGCATAAAAAGGGATAATAGGGCTCAATTATACAAAACGACCGATCGGTTCGTTATAGATGTGATTGTTCAAAACACATTGCCTAAAGATATTTTTTCTGTATTGCCTTATGAAAAACAATAGGCTTGATTTATTTGTGTTGATTACTCTTAACCCAGCTGTGGATGTCGCATTTGTGATCTATGGCTCGCAATTGTGACCCTCACAAATGTGACTAAAGGCTCGCAAATGCGAAGACCTCACCAACTGCCAGTTGCAAAATGCGACACACCAACTTTGAAATTGCGAAGGTCCTCCATGAGCCCAGTGTCACAAATATGATGCAATCTCTCACAAGTGCGAGGTCCCCAACAAGGCCTGGTCACAAATACGACCTCCAGTTCGCAATTGCAATGCCCCAGAACTAGGTATGTTGAAGGCCACAAAAGCTCTGATACCATCCCAAAAACACAGGGCCTCTCGAGACCCCTTCAAATCATATCAACAAGTACGAATACTTAATCAAAACTTCTCCGAAAGCTCAGAGCGCCACAACTTATATTAAAATCAAGAATCAACAATAAAATTCTTCTCTTAAGTTTAAGAACTTCCAATTGCAATAAAACGTCCGATTTAAGCCTCACTATTTAGGTTTCCAACCAAACTTTGCACACTTTAAATGACATAACAAACATATACCAAGTTCCGAAATACCAATCCAACTCTGATATAATCAAAGTCTACCCTCTATCAAAACCTATGAACTCTCCAAAGCTACAAATTTCCAACTTTCGACAAATAGAGCCAAAATATTTTAGGACCTCCAAATCCAATTTCAGCCTAAGTCCAATTTCACCATACGAACATATTGGAATAATCAAAATATTAATCCGAGGTCGTTTACACGAACGTTAAACCTTGGTCAACTCTTACAACTTAAGCTTCCAAAATGAGACTAAGTGTCTCAAATCCTTCTAAAACCTCCCCGAAGCCAAACTAACCGCTTCCACAAATTATAAAATCACAAACACACATACAGAAAATATTAAGTAAGGGAGCGGTGCTCAAATACACAAAACAATTGGCCATGTCGTTATAATAAAAGACATAAAGATGTATTACACCTATATCATCAAAATTATATCTAAACTAGAACGACATCGAAAAAAATCCTGAAATTAAAAAGTAACATGAAATAATAAACTAAAGAATACAAAAGTATTTTTATTTTTGAAGAAAATGAAGCATAAATAAGGAAATGCAAGAGTGGAACCAACGTGGAGAGAAAACTCCTTTTTACATTTTACTTTGCACTTTGCAGATAAATGTCTAAAGTGTATTTGTTTCTCATAGTAAATAACAAAGAGTAAAGATTATGAAATTGGGGTAAATAAGAAAAACTCTTTGATTTTTGAGATTTATAGTTTGAAATTTTAGTGAGTTACTTTGGATGTTTAAGTTTTTTTTTTTTTTGAAAAATTATTAAGCAATTCTGGCTCAAATTTAAAAAGGGTTTTGGGTTTATTCCCCAAATGAGCGTCCAAAATATTGGGACTTACGCCTAGGTGAACGCCCGAAATGTTAGGGCTTACACCCCCGCCATACTCACGTCGCCCCGCCATTACGCCTCGGTGCATTTTTTAGTACGCCTCGCTTCAGAGGTCGCTCAGAAAATGCCTTTTAAATTACTGATTAATATCAATCGCTTTCTAAATTGTTCTGCAGCACGTGTTGAACAAAAGAAAATATATTTTGTAATTTCATTAAGAAAAGATGATAACTCTTTTTATTTTATTTTTTTTAAAGGGAAGTCTCTCCAACACTGTTGATGTGATAATTTTCTTCAGATGAATCTTGGCATTGAGTTGATTTAAGAATAATGTAAAGTTTTGACTTCTCACTTGACTTTAACTATATTCTTTTTCGGTTACTAGAATAGCCTCTTGTAAAGGAATAACCTAAACGGATCTCATAAGTCTAGCTGGTGGAGTAATAAACTTACCATGATATTCATTCAAGATAACGATTCACTTACTTTGCTTATTAATCCATTACATGTAAAGAAATCTCTTAGTATAATAGAAACCAATTTTTCTTGCGATATTCTTCTAAATGCAAGACTACTAAGGTAATAAATTAATGAATGAATAATCATTTGAAAGTATGAGGGAAATTGGAGGTTTATATAAAGGCAAGTGATGAAGAAAGTAAAAAGAAACCAAATAAATAAATGGCTTCAATTTCTAGTTTCGGAATAACCTTTATATTATGCCTTATTATTGGGCACAGTAGTGCAGAGGAGAAGCTCTTCAATGTCCAATCCTATGGTGCTAAAGCAGATGGAAAGACAGATAATAGTAAGGTGAGAACCAGCACTTTTAACTTTAAATGTGTCTATCGTATTAATTCTTGCACAAATTCTAGACGGATGAGAAATATTGACAAACTCATAACGTCACACGAGTAAAACTATATCTTAGCACACTTTCTTTCATATTTGGCATAGAAAAAATTATAACCCCAAATAGACAAGTTTTTCCTTATGCGTAATGTCAGCTTATGTTTCATAAATTTTTTATGTTTCTAAATGCGCAAATAGTAGGATTAGATCATTATTTCAATAGAATGTGCGGTTATAGTTTTATTACACGAAAAACAATAGAATTAAAGCTTAATTAAGAGGTAAATTTTCCACTTGAAGAGTTAAGTATTGTGTTTTGTTGCACAAAACTTTACAGAAATGAGTTCTACTTCATATCTAAAATCAAAAGGAATGGATGTGTCACATGCTGAAACATGAGGTATAAGACAAGAGAAGATTGCTTGAACGGTAAGCAACATTCACTTCCAACCGTGAGATTGTGGGATGCGTTATCAGGGGAGCAAAGTGAAAAACTTTTGAGAGGGATAAAAAAAGAAAGTCGGTAAAACTGTCCTAAAAATAAGAAAAGAAAAAGATGATGTTTTATTCAATGTCATTATTACATGTATAATGTTGCCCTTTTTGCCAACATGACAACATATAATGGTAATTGTATATATGAAAATTTAGTGTTTAAATTATCTAATTAAGTATCTATCTTTTATTTATTGATTTATTTTGGAAGGCATTCTTGAGTACTTGGAAGGATGCATGCCAATGGAATGGAACAGCCAAATTCTTGATACCTTCAGGGGAATACATGGTATATGCTGCAAATTTTATTGGACCATGCAGTGGATCCATGACCTTCCAAATCCAAGGGGTTGTTAAAGCTCCAACAGATCCTTCTCTATTCTGCAATTCGACTTGGATATCCTTTCAATATGTGAATGGCTTAGAGATTGAAGGAGGCGGAACTTTAGATGGACAAGGGGCTTCAGCTTGGCCTTATTTTGATACTTCCAAGAATTCTAACTGCCCAACCCTTCCTGTTGTAAGTTTAATTTTGTACAAATTTTATGTTATTTGTCATTTTTGTCTAATTTATTCCGATATATTTTTATTCTGAATAAACTTATTTGTATATTTAGCATATCGATAATTTGACTAAATCTAGTCTAGCCGTAAAAGTGCATTTACGATAATAGCCAATCATAGAAGTATAGCGATTCAAAATATAGTGACAGTACAAAAATTTTTTCACCATTTACGTGGTTACAGAATACTTCTTTTTGTGATTATAATGTGAACTTATTAAAAACTTAATATTGTCTTTCTATGCCTTATTTTTTAAACTTGAACCAGACACTGAAATTTGATTTTATCAAAAATGCGGCGGTGCACGACATACATTCAATCAATTGCAAGAGTTTCCATTTCGACCTCTTTATGTGCAATAACGTGACATTTAGTCATGTTAACCTAACCGCACCAGGCGACAGCCCTAACACCGACGGCATTCACATGGGCGTCTCGACCAACATCCAAGTTTTGGATTCCAACATTGGCACTGGAGACGATTGTATATCTATGATCAACGGCAGCCAAAGCATCAACATTTCAGGGATCACTTGTGGCCCTGGCCATGGAATAAGCATCGGAAGCTTAGGGAAGACACAAAATGAAGTCGTCACAAACATACATGTCAAAAATTGCACTCTCATTTCTACTCAAAATGGCGCCAGGATTAAGGCTTGGGCACCATCGGAGTTTGGTAGTGCCACAAGTATAAATTTTGAGGATATTTTCATGGATAATGTTAGAAATCCTATCATTATTGATCAACATTATTGTCCATCGCCTCCTTGCAGCAGTGAGGTACTTGCATTGTCCTTTTCTCCATCTTTATATTTAACATGTTTGGTATGTCGAAAGTCATATTTAATAAAAAATGGTTTGAGAGTATTTATTTTTCCGAACAATATTTACATGTCTTTGGTTGATAAGCACGAAGCATTATCCAATAAATTTATATATTAAAATTAAGAATGTATTAGCAAATCAAAAATATTTTGATGAAATTCTAGAGTACAAGAGTTTAATAATAATATCTAAGTATCAGTTAGAGCAAATATTATAACTTAAAGTTTAAAATAGTTTTAAAAAGAATGACTTCCGTCCACGGAAATCCCTTTCTACCTTTTGATGAAAAATATTTGCTTGGATCAAAAACATGTTTTTTTTTTTTTAAGGTAAAACATGTTTTTAGTATTCCAAACACACAAAAAGAAAAAAAAACTATCTCATGAAAAATATTTTTCTACAAAATATCTTACGTCATATCAAACACGAAAATATTCAGTTGGATATTTATTATATCACACGATGGCAACACTCCCCTTTGTTTCATAGGCGAGCTCAGTGCAAATCAAGGACGTGACATTCAATAACATAAGAGGAACTTCAATTTCAGTGGCAGCTGTTACTTTGAATTGCAGTGCTTTATTTCCTTGCCAGGGAATCAACCTTACTGAAATCAATTTGGTATACAATGGCGCTGGTGGACCCGCTATCTCGTCGTGTGATAATGCCCAAGGGACTGCCACCGGCATGGAGTTGCCTCCAAGTTGTTTAAAATCGTCTCTTGATTCATGAAGTTAGGGATATTAGAATTTTGAAATATATAGCATATTCACAAAGCAAATGGTCGATGATATTTTTAGTCTGAGAAAATGAATATAAAGTTCAATAACGGAAAATTATTGTATTAAATCTTTGAAAGCTCTCTACAATTCTTCTCATAATACTTTTCACAATTCTCCGCACATAAAACAAGCTACTAATACCACTATTTATAATAGTATGAAACCTATTTCAACTAAAAACAGGAAAGCTTGTTCCTATATTAATTCTGACTACAAATCCTATTTAGGCATGAATTAAATAAGCTAGCAAATATCAAATTCTAAAAAATTTAGGTTTCCTACTACAACTCCGAATTAGTTTTCCAACATTCTCTCGCAATTCAAAGTGGTGCATGACTTTTGTTGTATTGGAGCACTTCTCTCCTATCTTCTGCTTTTGTTGAAGTATATGTCTCCAATCCCCTGTTGATATACTTTGCCACCAACAACCAATTTTGTTGAAGCACTTGTCTTCAACACCCGTTGATGTACTTTCTCACCAATACTCAATTTTGTCGAAGCACTTGTCTTCAACTCCTATTAATGAACTTTGTCACCAACAACCAATTGTGTTAAAGCTCTTGTCTTCAACTCCCGCAGATGCACTTTGTCATCAACACCTAATTATGTTGACACACCTGTCTCCATCTCCCGTTGATGCACTTTTTTCCCAAACCCAATTTTGTTAAAGCACATGTCTTCAATTACCGTTGATATTCTTTGTCACCAACACCCGATTTGTTGAAGCACCTGTTTGCAACTCCCATTGATGCACTATGTCACCAACACCTAATTTTTCTAAAGCATTTGTCTCCAATGCCTGTTGATCCACTGTCACCAACACCTAATTTTGTTGAAGCACTTGCCTTCAACTCTCATTGATGCACTTTGTCACCAACACTCAATTGCTGATGCACCTGTCACCTACTCCAAATTGTTATTTTTTCTTGACCGCTTCTCTACTTTTTAGAGAAGAGCCTCTTCCTCTTGTGCCATATTTGCTTGCACCTCTAAAGTTTGCATTCTTTTTTGCTCCATCCATCTCAACATGATTGTTCTCCATGCATATATTATTGGATTGACGTTTGCCAACATTCTTAATGGCCAGATGGGCAGCACAGATTGGCTAGTGTGGTCCGCCTACAGCAGAAGCTATATGATTCTCTCCCAAGCTCGTAGAGGCTCTAATACCAATATGAAGAAAAATTACTATATTAAATCTTCGAAAGCTCTCTTCAATTCTTCTCACAATTCTGTACAGATCTCTACACATAAAATAAGATACTAATATTCTTATTTATAATAGTATGAAACTTATTTCAACTAGAAACATGAAAGCCTATTTCTATTTAACTCTGACAATAAATCTTATTTAGACATGAATTAAATAAAATAACAAATATCAAATGTTAAATAATTTAGGATTCCTGCTACAACTTTGAATTAGTTTTCCATCATTCAAGTTGTATTCTTTTTGTATTCGAAAATTAAACTGAAAACTTAAACAACAAAATAGAAAAAATATATAAGAAACAAAAATAAATCTGAGTTGTCACTACTCAAAATCCCACCTAGTCGTGATGTTACCTAACTCCAACATGCTAGGTAAGCCCAACAATAAATAATACAATTCGAATGAAAGATTATCAATAAACCAAAAATAAGAAGGTGAAAATCCATATAGTTATCCCAAGGACTGGTAGGATAAATCATGAGCTACAAGATCTAGATTTACAATAATGTGGTACCAAGAAAATATAATATCTGTTTGAATATACAAACAAAATCTTAATCTATTATGAACGCTAGTACATCCTCAATGCTAGCCTTCGTCATCCACAATAACTCACCTCCAAAATCACTACGCAAGGTGCAGAAGTCTAGTATGAGTACAATTGATCACATATACTCAGTAAGTAACAAGATTAACCTGGTGAAGTAGTGACGTGGTTTCAAGTCAAAAAAAATACTCAATTACGGCCGTTTTGCTTTCTTGATATCTGTTCCCCTAATTAAAACTCCTTGTAAGTGATTTTATTATTTTATGACTTGCGGGGATGGTTAGCTTTATTTTAGAAGGGTTCGGGTTGAATTCGAAACATTTAATTCCTTAATAATGGCCTAAGATGGATAAGTTTGACTTGAGTCAATATTTTGAGTCGATGACCTCGAAACCAATATTTGATGGTTCAAGTAGGTTCGTATGATGATTTTAGACTTGGGCGTGTGTTCATATCGAGTTTTGGATGATCCGGGAGCGTTTCGGCGCTTAATGTTGAAAGTTGGCGCACTGAAGGTTTTCAAATTCTTTAAGTATGGTTTGAAGTAGAATTTGGTGTTATCGATGTTCGTTTGGGATTTTGAGCCTTAGAATAGGTCTGTATGGTGGTTCGTTTTTCTACTGAGGTGGGGGTTTTTTTAAAGACAAATCCATCATTGAAGGGCTAGAGGTCGGATCGCTCAGTCAACCAATTTCTGCTTCTCCTAATGGGAGCCTTTACTAGTAAGGGCGCGTGGAATCGAGGAGGCGGATGGGACTCTATTTAAAGGCTTTAGATCGAGCCCCCTCGCTTCAATAATATCGAAGGATCACAAGAGTCGCCTTTCTTTCTCCCAACATCATTCTCAAACAAAGAAAGTACAGATTGAGTGGGTCCTTTCTATCTCCCCTCGGGAGGGAATAGTTAGTGTTTGGTTTTGGAATCAAAAGATGGTTTCTGAAATAGCTAACAGGGAATGGCCAGAGTCGCTTGCAATTATTCCACCAGTACGGGTCACTTTATCCGGGTGTAACAGTGTAGTAGCAACTGCAGACGGGGTCGGTATGAGACGTCGGTTCTTGATTAACATCCTTTTGCCACTATCTTTCTTTTCGAAAAATGCAGCCCCTACCATTAGTCGTCTATGGAGATGCCGCAGCAATGGAAGGTGGCCTAACCGCTTTCTTTTTAGGTCTTGAGGGACAAGGATCAGCAAATATGTTTTGGTTCCTTCTTCGAGATCTAGTATGTCGGAAATTTGCCTGCGTAGGATGTTTTTTCCTGATATCAACAATTTTCTTTTATGATTTGTACACAAAATTTGGCGTCATTCCGAGTTGTCTAAGTATGATTCATCGCATTCAGAATTAGTTGAAGAAGTTTGAAGTCCATAAGTTGATTAATTTTATTTTGGGGTGCGATTCTTAGTTTCAATATTTTTTATGTGTTCCGAGGCTTCGAGTAGGTCCGTATTATGTTTATGAACCTATTGGTACAGTTTGACAGGATCCCGAGTAGCTCGGGTGAGTTTCTGACCACTCGGAGCTAAGTTCAAATTTCTTAAATTTACTATTCTAGTTTCCCTCTTCACGAACGGGGGGAAGGCCTCGCATTCGCGATAAAGGAATGGGGCTGGGGGAAACTTTGTTCTCATATTCGGGATATGGATCTCGTGATCGCGATGCTCTGGGCCACTTGTCATCGCGTTAGCGTACACGGGTTCGTGTTTGCTTAGGAGAGATCAGGTATGCGGTCAGCTGGTCAATTGCCCTTTGCATTTGCAAAGGTGGGGCCGCATTCGTGTAGCTTTGGTCAAGCAAGCCTTCATGTTCACGAGGCTTGCGTCACGAGGCCTGTGTCGTGTTCACAAAGTGAATTTTCAGGGGCCTTGGTAATTTGCCTTTAAGATCGCGAGGGCATTTTCGTTATGGCAAAGAAGGAAAGCGTAGGTAGTGTTTTGTTTTAAAATAGGACATAGATCATTTCTCTCTTTTCCACTTCTCATGGCCGATTTTGGAGCTCTTGGAGGGGGTTTTTCATCTAGGATTCTAAGGTAAATAATTCCTACCTAATGTGAGTTTAATACAAGATTATGGGTAGATTTTAACATGTAAATTGTGAAAATTTTAGGATTTTGTTGAAAAACCTAGATTTTGGTAAAAATAAGATTTGACCATGAAAATGATTATGGAACTGAGTAGAAATTATATATTTGACTTCGTAAGGTTATGGATAACATTTATCGACAAAAATTTCCAGAATTCGAGCACGTAGACCCGGGGGTGAATTTTAGGAATCTTCCAAATTTTGTTGGGTAATTACTCTAATAGTTAAATTATGAAATTTTGAATATGTATTGATTAGTTTGTATGACCTTTGGCTTGTTCCAGATTGCTAGGCACCAATTTGAGGCAATTAGTGTGGTTGAAGAGCTTAGTAGTGGAATTGGAAGCGATGTAAATCTCTTGCCTAACCTTGTAAGAGGGAATTATCCCTGTAGGTGTTGTAAATTGTTATTTGCTAATAATTGAGGGCTCTACACAAACGCGATGTCACGAGATTTCGTACATAGCAAAAATCATGCTTATGTCCTGGAAGATTTAGAACTTTCCCATGCAATACCTGTATTATTTGAACTCGACTTGTTAGTTTAATTACTTGAATTTAGGAGACCGAGCTTCATTGCCTTGAGCTTTGAGTGAATACTTGATTGTTAGTGGAAATTATGCCTTCTTTGAGTACTATTCCTGTATTGTAATCATTGACCGTAGTTAGTATAGTTCCTTTACACCTGTGGGTCGGGCCGAATGCCTCGCTAGTATATATAGATACATATAAGGTTCGCACCGGTCGAACCTCGGCAATGTATACAATTATTTCAGATCGGGTCGTACTACCTCGGTATAATTCCTGTGTGATATCGCTAGGAGTCCGGTCATACTTGATATTTCCTTCATGACTTGAGATTTGATAATTACTTGATGACTCTTAATAGATAAAATTGGCATGTGATAATTGAGATTTTAAATTGACATTCTGTTAAAGGATAATTATTTATTGTTTTCTTATTCCATTGTTACTGTTGTATTTCATGCCTATTTATAATTCATGCACTTTATTTATTGACCTCTAGCAAGTGTCTATATCGATCCCTTATTACTATTTCTTCGATGTTAGGCTATATACTTACTAGGTACACGTTGTTTACTTACTCATGCTACAGTTCTACCCAAATTGTGCAGGTTCTGAGGCACGTACATCTGATGTTCATCCAGGCGCGCATACGCATTACACGAAGGCCTAGTGGTGAGCTGCTTTCCATGCTCCATTCTGCAGCTCTCGGAGCATCCTCTTGTTGTACTTATTATTTTTGTCTATTCTGCTGCAGACAGTAGTTGTAGGGGTTTTGTATATTCTACTAGATGTTCGTGCATTTGTGACACTAGATTTTGGGAATTGTTATTAGATAATTTTGGTTTTTGTCTATTAATATCACTAAATCACTCTTATGTTTTATTTTATGCTTTATATCACCATGACTTCTTATTCTTGATTTCGTATTAAATAAAATTCATGACTTTAAAAATAATAAAATGAACAATTAAATGGATAATTCAGTGTTGGCTTGCTTAACGGCGACGCTAGGTGTCATCACGGCCTATATTGGGAATTGGGTCGTGACAACTTGGTATCAGAGCACCATGTTCACATAGGTCTCACAAGTCACAAGCAAGCCTAATAGATTCTTGCGATCAGTGCGGATACGTCTGTACTTATTTTCGAGTGGCTATTGGGTGTTAGGAAACTTCTTTTTCATTATCTCCCATTGTTCTATTTATGTTGTGCTAAGCATCTTTCTCTTATTCCCTCACAGATGGTGAGAAAGCGCATGGAAGTTGTACCGACGATAGAGAAGCTGCTTTTCCTGTTGCTAGAGGCTGAGGCATAGGCCTAAGGAGGGCTCTAGCTCCTGCTAGAGAATGAGGGCGCCCTAGAGTTGCTCCCGTTGTACCACCAGTGGATCTAGTGGAGGATCCTGTTATTGAGGAGCAGGATGAGGTGCTTGCAGTAGAGCCTGCCCTGGCAGATTTTGTGACTGCACTGAGATTTCAGGAGGTCATGGGCCGTATGTTGTGGTTCATGGATTCTATGATGCTGGATAATTTATTTCCAGCGGGCCTAGCCAAATCTCAGGCAGGAGGGGGAGCATAGACCCCTACAGCTCATGCTCCAGCAGACCCCGGGTGCACTACCTATGGTCGGGGCTCAGCCAGTTTCAGCGGCTATACCAAAGCCCAGACTAGCCTTGTCCATTGAGCAGCAGAAGCTGTTGGACAGGTTGACTAGGCTACATCCTCTTGTCTTTGGCAGTGAGAGAAATAAGGACCCACGAGACTTTATTGATCGTTGCAGATACATGAGACACAACATGGGAGTATTGGAGTCGAATGGGTTGAACTTTACCATATTTCAGTTGGAGGGCAAGGCCCGTAGATGGTGGCAGTCTTATCTCTATAGCAGGCCAGGAGGTTCACCTTCCCTTACTGGGACCAGTTCACACGTCTCTTTTTGGAGAGATATTCCACCCTCTTAGAGAGAAGAGCTGCAGGCTCAGTTTGAGCGGCTCCAACAAGGTCAGATGTCGGTGTTCGATTATGAGGCGAGGTTCTTTGAGTTGTCTCGCCAAGCACTTATGATACTCCCCACGAATGCAGAGAGAGTGCGGAGGTTTATTGCGGCCTTGCATTATGGCATCCATGTTACTATTGCCTGAGAGATTGAGATGGGCCTTCTAATGAGCAGGTTGTGGAGATAGCTCGAAAGATCAAGGATATCCATCAATAGGGCCGAGAGCATGCACCAAGGGACAAGCGGCCTCGATACTCAGGAGCATTCAGTGGTGCTCTATCTAGGAGAAGAGGTCACTTTGTGAGGGGCCAATCTAGTAGGACCATGTATTCAGCATCACCACCTTCTCGGGGTGCTCCAACGCGGCCCTACATTAGCGCCATTCCAGGGAGCTCTTACCGTCCATCGGCTATTCATTGTTCTTCTAGTGGGCATTCAGGTCACCTGGATCAGACCAAAGGTCAATCATCTTCCGCACCGAGAGGTTGCTATGAGTGCGGGGAACATGGTCATATAAGGAGGTTTTCTCCCATGCATCAGGCAAGGATGTATAGTAGGGGTATCAACCCATGATCACCGCACCAGCTATTGCTTAGCTGTCCGTCCGATCAGAGGTGAAGGGCAGGTGGGTAGGGATTGCCCTAGAGGTGGATGCTAGCTAGGTTTGCTCTGATTAGGTTCTATGCCTTCCCCTCCAAACCAAATGCAATAGCCTCAGACGCCGTTATCACCTGTATTATTTATGTCTGCAGTAGTGATGTTTCAGTATTATTTTATCCAGGGTCTATATATTCATATGTGTCTTCTCTATTTGCTCTTTATCTGGATGTCTCTCGCGAGTCTTTGGGTGCTCCTATATATGTGTCCACTCTAGTGGGTGATTGTGTTGTTGCGGATCGCATTTACCGATCTTGTATTGTGACTTTCTGTGGTTCTGAGACCATAGAAGATCTTTTGTTGCTTGATATGACTGACTCTGATGTCATCCTAGGCATGGACTGGTTGTCTCCGTACCATGCCATTCTAGATTTCCATGTCAAGAATGTTACCTTGGCGATGCCAGAGTTGTCTAAATTGAAGTGGAGGGGTTCATCTATCAGTACATCTAGCCAGGTTATCTCTTTCTTAAAGGATCGACATATGGTCGAGATAGGTTTTTTGGCCTATTTGGCTTATGTTCAGGATGCAGTTCCGGAGACTCCCATGATCAATTAGTGCCTATGGCTCGGGAGTTCTTCTATGTGTTTCCTTCTGATTTACCAAGCGTGCCACCAGATCATAATATCGATTTCAGTATTGACTTGGGGCTAGGCACCCATCATATCTCTATTCAACCATACTGCATGGCTTCAAAGAACTTGAAGGAACAACTTGAGGAGTTTCTCGTGAAGGGGTTCATTAGGCCAAGTGTGTCGCCTTGGGGTGCACCGATGTTGTTAGTGAATAAGAAGGATTGGAGTATGAGGATGTGCATTGATCACCGCCATTTGAACAAAATTAACATTAAGAACAAGTACCAATTTCTGCACGTTGGTGATATTTTGGCCAGTTATAGGGTGCCAGAGTTTTCTCTAAGATCCACTTAAAGTCTGGGTATCATCAGCTGAAGATTCATGCTTCGAATGTTCCAAAAACGATTTTCCAGACTAGGCATGGTCACTATGAGTTTCTAGTGATGTCCTTCGGCTTGACTATCGCCCCGGCATTTATTGATTTGATAAATAGGGTGTCAGGCCGTATCTTGAATTATTTTTCATTGTCTTTATCGATTACATATTGATCTACGCACGTAGTATGGAGGAGAACGAGCAACATTTGAGAGTTGTGCTTCAGACCTTATGGGAACATAAGCTATATGCTAAGTTCTCCAAGTGAGAGTTTTGGTTAGATTTTGTGGCGTTCGTGGGACATGTTGTATCAGGCGAGGGTATTAGGTAGATCCCAAGAAGATCGAGGCAATTTATTGTTGGCCTCATCCTACCATAGCGATTAAGATCAGGAGTTTCTCAGGGTTAGCAGGTTATTATTATCGGCTTGTTCAGGGCTTCTCGTCTATTACAAAATTTTGACTAGATTGACCCATAAGGGTGCCATGTCCAGATGGTCCGATGATTGCGAGGCAAGCTTTTAGAAGCTCAAAATCGCATTGACTATAGCACCGCATTAGTGTTTCCCTCTAGTGCTGGGATGTATACTGTGTATTGCAATGCTTCACGCGTTGGCTTAGGTTTTGTACTGAATCAGGAAGGGCAAGTTATTGCATATGCTTCACATCAGCTGAAGCCCCACGAGAAGAATTACCCCGTATATGATTTGGAGTTGGTAGTGATAGTTCATGCTCTCAAGATCTGGAGGCATTACCTTTGTGGGGTGTCCTATGAGGTTTACATCGATCATCGCAGTTTGCATTATTTGTTTAAGCAGAGGGATCTTAATTTGAGGTAGCGCAGGGTTCAGGGTTGATGAAGGATTATGATATTACTATCCTTTATTATCCGGGCAAGGCAAATGTGGTTGCGGATGCGTTGAGCAGAAAAGATGAGTGTATGGGTAATTTGACATTTATTTCAGCAGAGGAGAGGCCATTGTCTTTGGACATTCAGTCCTTAGCTAATAGACTTGTGAAGTTGGATATTTCAGAGCCTAGTCGAGTTCTTGCATGTGTTGTGGGTCAGTCTTCATTATTTGAGCGGATCAAGTCTCGCCAGTACGATAATCCGCACTTGCTGGTTCTTAGAGAAACAATGCTACAGGGTGGTTCCAAGGAGGTTACTATCAGTGATAATGGTGTTCTGCGACTCTAGGGTCACTTATGTGTTCCTGATGTTGATGGCTTGAGGGAGACGATTCTAGAGGTTGCACACAATTCAAGGTATTTCATTCATCCAGGTGCTACGAAGATGTATCGTGACTTGAGGCAGCATTACTGGTGGAGGCGAATGAAGAAGGACATAGTTGGTATGTGCCAAGATATCTAAATTGCCAGCATGTTAAGTATGAGCACCAGAGCCTAGGTGGCCTACTTCAGCAGATGGTTATACCGGAGTGGAAGTGGGAATGCATAACTATGGACTTCGTAGTTGGGTTGCCGTGGACGTTGAGGATATTTGATGTTGTTTGAGTCATTGTCGGCAGGCTGACCAAGTCAGCACACTTTATTCTGGTTGTGACTACCTACTCTTTAGAGAGTTTGACCCGGTTACATTCAAGAGATTGTCTAGTTGCATGGTGTTCCTATTTCCATCATTTTAGATAGAGGCCCTCAATTCACATTGCGTTTCTGGAGAGCAGTACCGAGCGAGTTGGGTATTCGGGTAGAGCTCAACACAACCTCTCATCCGCAGACTGATGGGCAATTAGAGCAGATAGTTCAGATTCTAGAGGACATGCTCAGAGCTTGTGTGATTAACTTCGGAGGGTAGTGGAATCGATTCTTACCATTGGTCGAGTTTGCTTATAAAAACATTATTAGTCGAGCATCGAGATAGATCTATTTGAGGCTATTTTTGGTCGGCGATGTCGTTCCCCTATCGGTTGGTTTGAGCCCAGTGAGGCTAGGTTATATGGTATTGATTTGGTAAAGGATGCCTTGGATAAGGTAAAGTTGATTCAGGAGCGGCTTCGCATAGTACATTCAAGACAGAAGAGTTACGCGGATCAAAAAGCGGGTGATTTGACGTTTATGGTGGGCGAGAAAGTTCTCTTGTAAGTCTCACCGATGAAAGGAATCATGAGGTTTGGAAGAAAGGGCAAACTAAGTCTGAGGTTTATTGGCCCATTTAAGGTATTGAGGCGAGTTGCGGAGGTTGCTTATGAGCTTGTTTTGCCTCCCAATCCTCCGGGAGTTCATCCAGTCTTCCATGTGTCTATGCTTCGGAAGTACCATGCCAACAGGTTGCATGTATTAGATTACAACACCGTTCAGCTAAATTTGAGCTTGGGTTGTGAGGAGGAGCCAGTTGCCATTATTGGCAAGCAGGTTCGTCAGTTGAGGTCTAAGAAGATTTCTCTTGTAAAGGTCTAGTGGAGGGGTCAACCAGTCAAAGAGCCAACTTGGGAGACCGAGGAGGACATGCAGAGTAGATATTCTCACTTATTCAGCACTCCAGGTAGATTCTAGACCTGTTTGAGGACGAACGTTTGTTTAAGAGGTGGAGAATGTAACAACCTGACCGATTTTTTTTCTTTTTAGATCCCCATTCCCCTATTAAGACTCCCCGTATTTTCTTTTACTGTGTTATGACTTGCGAGGATGGTTGGTTTGGTCTTGGAAGGGTTCCGGTTGAATTCGAAACACTTAGTTCCTTAATAATGAACTAAGATGGATAAGTTTGACTTGAGTCAACATTTTGAGTAAATGACCTCGGAACCGGGATTTGATGGTTTGAATAGGTGCTTATGATGATTTTGTAGTTGGGCGTGTGTTTGGATTGAGTTTCAGGTTATCCGAGAGCGTTTCGGTGCTTAATGTTTAAAGTTTGTGCATTGAAGATTTTCAAATTCTTTAAATTTGATTTGAAGTAGACATTGGTATTATCAATATATATTTGGGATTTCGAGCCTGGAATAGGTCCGTATGGTGATTTATGACTTGTACGCAAAATTTGGCTGCATTCCGAGTTATCTATGTATTATTTGTCGCAGTTAGAACTAGTTGAAGAAGTTTGACGTTCATAAGTTGATTTATTTTGTTTTGGGGTGCGATTCTTAGTTTTTTGTTGTTTTATGTGTTCCGAGGCTTCGAGCGGGTGCTTATTATTTTTATGGACTTGTTGGTGCAGTTGGATGGGGTCCCAGGTGGCTCAGATGAGTTTCGGGCCACCCGAAATTTGCTGTTCCTGTTTCCTTCTTCGCGAACACGGAGAAGGCCTCGCGTTCATGAAGAATGAATGGGGCTGGGGAAAACTTTGTTCTACGTGTTCGCGATAAGGAACTCGTGATCGCAATGCTCTGGGCCACTGGCCATCGCGTTCGCATACATGGGTCCGCGTTCTCGTAGGAGAAATCAGATCTGGGGGTCAGCTGGTCAATTGCCCTTCGCATTCGCGAAGGTGGGGCTGCGTTCACGTTGCTTTGGTCAGGTAAGCCTTCACGTTCGCAAGGCATGCGTCGTGTTTCCCGAAGTGCATTTAAGGGGCCTTGGCAGTTTTCCTTCGCGATCGCGAAGAAGGAATGCCTGGGCAGTATTTCGTTTTAAAAGCGGGGCTTAGACCATTTTATATCATTTTCATTTTTCTTGGCTGATTTCGAAGCTCTTGGAGGGGGGGGGGTGTATTCTAGCATACTAATGTACGTAATTCCTACCCAATGTGAGTTTAATACATAGATTGTGAGTAGATTTTAACAAGTAAATTTTGAAAATTTTAGGATTTTGTTGAAAAACCTAAGTTTTGGTAAAAATGAGATTCGACAATGAAAATGATTATGGAATTGAGTAGAAATTATATATTTGAGTTCGTAAGGTTATGGGTAATATTTATCTATAAAAAGTTCCGGAATTTAGGCACATAGGGCCGGGGGTGAATTTTAGGAATCTTCCAAATTGGGTTGAGTAATTACTCTAATAGTAAAGTTATGAACTTTTGAGCATATATTGATTAGTTTCTACGACCTTTGGCAAATTTCGGATTGCTCGGCACTGATTTGAGGCAATAAGTGTGGTTGAAGAGTCGAGTAGTGGAATTGGAAGCAAGGTAAGTATCTTGCCTAACCTCGTAAGAGGGAATTATCTCCATAGGTGTTGCAAATTGTTATTTGATAATAATTATGGGTGCTACGTATGCACGATCTGACGAGAGTCGTTACGTAGCTAAAATCATGCTTATATCTAGGTTGACGTAGGACTTTACCATGCAATACTTGTATTATTTGAACCCAACGTGTTAGTTTAATTACTTGCATTTATAATTGAAATTGGATATGGGATTTTATGAGACCGAGATTTGTTGTCTTGAACTTTGGCGGAATACTTGATTGTTATTGGAAGTTATGCCTTCTTTGACTACTATTCCTGTATTGTAATCGCTGATCGTAGTTTGTAGAGTTCCTTTATTCCTGTGGATCGGATTGAACGCCTTGGCAGTATATTTAGATGTATCTATGGTTCGCGCTGGTCGACCCTCGGCAGTGTGCACGATAATTCTAGATCGGGCCGTACGACCTCGGCATAATTCGTGCATGATATCGCTAGGAGTCCTGTTATTCATGATATTTCCTTCATGACTTGAGATTTGATAATTACTTGATGGCTCTTAATTGATAAAATTGGCATGTGATAATTGGAGATTTTAAATTGACATTCTGTTAAAGGATCATCATTTATTGTTTTCTTATTCCATTGTTAGTATTGTATTTTATGCCTATTTATAATTCATGCACTTTATTTATTGACCTCTAGCAAGTGGCGATGTCGACCCTCATCACTGTTTCTTTGAGGTTAGACTAGGTAATTACTGGGTACACGTTATTTACGTATTCACGCTACACTTCTGCACAAATTGTGCAGGTTCTGAGGCAGGTACATCTGATGTTCGTCCAGGCGCGCATCAGCATTACCCGGAGTCTTAGTGATGAACTGCTTTCCATACTCCGTTCTGCAGCACCAGGAGCATCCTCTTGTTGTATTTATTATTTCTTGCTATTCTGTTCCAGACAGTAGTTGTAGGGGTTTTTTATATTCTACTAGATGCTGGTGCACTTGTGACGCCGGATTTTGGTAATTGCTAGTAGATATTTATGATTTTTGTCGATTAATATCACTAAATTACTCTGATGTTTTGTTTTATGCTTTACATCACCGTGACTACTTATTCTTGATTTTGTTATTAAATAAAATTTATGACTTAAAAAATAATAAAATAAACAATTGAATGGATAATTCACCGTTGGCTTGCCTAACGGCGACGTTGGACGCCATCACGGCCTATAGCTGGGATTGGGTCGTGAAACTTGAACACAATAACAAAATCAAAGTTTAAGCCTGAAATACAGGTAAGGCCACTATGCATATAGTAAAGATATGCACAAGCATCGTATACAAACTAACATTTTAGCATATATAGAAGATATGCACCAAGCATGAAACAATCATCAGTGGTCGCATTATAAAAGATATGCACAAATGAGCAAGCTAAGTTAAACACATTGATATAGAGAAGATATGTACGATAAATTAGTTCTTCAATCAAAGCGGTATTTAGAGAAGATATGCATGAAATATCAAATAACCACCAATAGTTGCATATAGAGAAGATATGTATGAAATGTCAAATAATCGTTGATTGTTGCATATAGAGAAGATATGCATGAGTAAACAAATGAAGTTACACGAATTTAACATATATAGAATATATATACCTGTCATGATCCAAAATCACCAATTGATAGTGATGGCGCCTAACACACTAGCTAGGCAAGCCGAATATAACAATGACAGATCATAATAACAAAAATAGCATAAATAATTCTAGTCTAAAGAGAAAAACATAAATAACTGCGTCGAAATACAATAATCTCCCGAAACTGGTAATACCGTGTCATGAGATCTAGCCAAACGTATAAGTTTGGGATACATATAGTAAAACTATTTGAATGAAAATAATAGTAATAAAAAGGATAAAAGAGACGCCAAGACTGCGGTAGATATGCAGTTCTACCTCATCTCTCCAAAGTGCTCACAATAACACCTCACAACTAGCCACAACTCGGTCTAAGACTTAGATGTACACAATTAAGTGTAGAGTGTAGTATGAGCATAACCGAACCCATATACTCAGCTAACCTTGGCGAGATAATGAAGCAAGAATTATTAGTGATACTCGCTATTCACCTATACAGTTCATAAATCTAACAAGTACAGGAAAATAATATGATTATGTTAGGAACCATATATAAAACCACCTTGGTGCACACAATAACTTAACATACTCTGCTTCATAAACAATCCAGCATATACATAAGATACGCAAATAGAACTGATAAACAACCAAGGAATTGCAAGTAAAGAAGAAATACAATAACTGAATAAAACATTGGCCAGCCTTTTCTCATACCGCGTGCACACCATCAAGAGAGAAACATGAGAGAGTGATCCTAGGAGGATGGATCTTTATCCACATGCAGCACGGACAACTCATGTGTCAATAATATCAACCACACAGATAACTCACGTGCAATTAATAGCAATATCTCGGATCCACAGGGACATCTCACATGCCAATAGTAACAATATCTCATATCCGCACAGACAAATCACGTGTTTCACGGACAACTCACATGCAAATAGTAATAATATCTCAGATCCACACGGACAACTCACATGCTATCATATCTCAACTGCATAGATAAATCACGTGCCATTAATCACAACCGCGCGGACAACTCATGTGCTACTGGTCCAAGCCATACACATAGAAGGCAGATATACAAGATTATGTATACATGATCAATTAATATCAATTTCATACTCCCGAACTGGAATAAGTTACATGCTAAAGTGTATGCATGTGCAAAGTGTGCTATAATAGCTTAAATCAGGCAATTTCATCATAAAAGTAGCAATCATCAGGTTCAATCACGAGATTAACCTCTATGTATCCTCAAACATGGTTCAAATAGCTCACAGAAGGGGTACAAATTTAAGAAACATCATAGCATAAAGATTAGCAATCAATTCAAGGCATATCATAGACAAAGCACTACCGCGACTCTAAATAATATCCTGGTGCACGCACATGGGCCCAACCCCACACATGTGCGCCGCCCATACCACGTAGTTATCATAAATAACTCAGGCAACTAGTGCCTTAACCAAGTTAAAGTAAGACACTTATCTCAAGCAAGCTAAATCAGTACTCTAAGAAGCCCTTCTCGCATGAATCAACCTCCGGATGACTCAAATCTAGCCAAAATAACTTAATCATATCAATAAAAGTCATAGAAAATGACCCCAAACAGTAAAGCTAAGATCTTGAATCAATTATGCAAAGTCAATCCAAAAGTCAACCCCAGGCTTGCACCTCGAAACCCGACAAAACTAACAAATTCTGAACACTCATTCCAATAAGATTCCAAATATTTGTGTTTTATCCAAATCTAACCTCAAATCGACCCCTTAAATCCTCAATTTTCACTGTCCAAAATCATTGTCCAAAAACCCCCAATCATAGTTTTAATTCATATAAATTGGGTGTAATAATCTATGGGCAATAAATATTTAATAGAAAAATCTAGTAAGGATTACTTATCCCTTCAATTGTGACGAAATGCCCTCCAAAAACCGCCTCCAACCAACTTCCGCAACTCCAAAAATGAGAAATAAATAAAACCTTCGAAATACAAATCTGTCCAGCTTTTTCGTGCAGACACTTGACCACATCTGCAGCTCCGCTTCTGCGGAGAGAAACCCACATCTGCTATCTTTACTTAATTCCCCGACTTCCTGCTTCTGCAGACACCCAGCCGCATTCGCGGCTTTGCTTCTGCCCCCCAACTGCCGCATCTTTGGTCACAGCTCCCAGCCACCTCCTTCGCATCTTTGCCAAATAATTTCGCAGATGTGTCATCGCATCTACGAACGCTCCTTTGCATGTGCGATTGCACCAAACCTGCCAACCTTCAACTAAGTTAAACCACATTTCGGGTGATCTAAAATCCACTCGAGCCCCTAGGGACCCGGTCCAAACACACCAACCAATCCCAAAATATAACACGGACCTCCTCAAGATCTCAAATCACATCAAACAACATCAAAACCACGATTCACACCTCAATTCAAGCCTATGGAACTAATGCACTTTCAACTTCTAAAACTCATGTTGAACCATATCAAATCAACTCGCACTGACCTCAAATTTTGCATACAAGTCCCGACTGACAAAATGGACCTATTTCAACTCCCAGAACCAGAATCTAAACTCGATATCATCAAAGTCAACTCCTGGTAAAACATATGTACCTTCCAAACCTTCAAGTCTCCAACTTTCGCCAAATAGGACCAAACCTAGGAACCTCCAAATCAAAATTTGAAAATACACCTATGTACAGAATTAGACACGAACCTATTGGAACCCTTAATGCTATATTCTTCGACCTCAACTTTTGAACTTGCCGGTCCAAAATGGCCACCAGCTCCACGTAATAAGTCAGATCCTCGTCTAACTGCATCGTGGTGAAGTTCAATACATGTGAAGGACCCCCATGGTACCTCCAAAGCATGGAACCATGAAACATTGGGTGAACTTCCTATAGACTAGATGGCAAAGCAACTCTGTAAGGCACCTCTCCCACTCTATCAAGCACCTCAAAAGGACCAATATACCAAGGGATCTACTTTACCTACTTCCTGAACCTCATCACACCCTTCATTAGCGAAACTCTAAGTAGAACCTTCTCACCTACCATATATGCCACATTACGAGCCTTCCTGTCAGCATAACTCTTCTTCCAGGACTATGTTGTACGAAGTCACTCCTGAATCATCTTTACCTTCTCCAAAGCATCATGGACCAAATCAGTGCCCAAAAACCTAGCCTCCTAATGCTCAAGCCAACCAACCATAGAACGACATCGCCTCCCATATAAGACCTCATATGGAGCCATCTGGATGCTCGACTGATAGATGTTGTTGTAGAAGAAGTCTAATGATAGTAGAAACAGATTCCATGATCCTCCAAAATCAATGATACTGGCTCGTAACATGTCCAAAATCTCAATAGTGCAATTGGATTTTCTACCTGTTTAAGGATGATATGATGTACTGCGCTGGACCTGTGCTCCCATCTCACTCTTATCGTGCGAATTCATTGATTTCGAAATTCTGATTCTTTTTATTTCTATTCTTTCACAAATGGTGAGGACAACCGTGTCCCCTTCTAGAGCCGTGAGAGGCCAGGGCAGAGGCCGAAAAGCGGCACGTGGTGCAGCTAGAGCACCTACCCGAGCTTCGACAGAGGAGCCACCACTAGCTCCAATTGTGCGGCAGGCACCCGAGTCGCCTGCTGCCACCCCTGCACTTCAGGAGACCCTCGCACAGTTCTTGAGCATGTTCAGTACTCTAGCTCACGAAGGGTTGATCCCACTTGCACTAGCCACATCTCAGGCTGGGGGAGGAGCTCAGTCTCCCACTGCCCATACTCCAAAGCAGCGGGTGCATGTTGATCATGTCCCAGAGGCTATGCCAGTGAAGCCTGTTGTTCCAGTTCAGCCTGAGGTTAGGGCAGTGGCATCTAAGGAGGAGCAACTTAGACTTGAGAGGTTCAAGAAGTATCATCCTCCTACTTTCAGCACCTAGCTACAGAGGATGCATAGGGTTTTCTAGAGAAGTTCCACCGTATTCTCTGCACCATAAGTGTTATTGAGATGAGGAAGCTTGCTTTTACTACATTCTAGCTGTTAGGAGCAGCTTATCAGTGGTGGAAGGCTTATGAGGAGGGTAGCCTAGCCGATGCAGCTTCACTCACATGGACTCAGTTTTCAGAGATATTCTTGAGAGATTTTTTTCCCTAGATCCTTCTGGATGCATGGTGCATAGAGTTTGAGTAGCTGCGCTAGGGTACTATGACAATGTCAGAGGATCTTGTCAGATTTAGTGAGTTGTCCAGACATGCACCTTCCTTGGTTTCTACTGTCAGAGTGCGAGTCTGCCGATTAATCGAAAGGCTCAAATATGGTATTAGATTCAGCATAGCTCTAGAGTTAGAGACAGATACACCATATTAGCAGGTGGTAAAGATCGCATGGAGATTGGCGGATGCACGGGGTCGTGAGAGAGAGGACAGGGAGGCCAGAAGGCCTCGGGGTACAGGAGGATTTAGTGGTGGCCATGGTGCAGCTACAGCCTATCATGGTGGGGGCTATGTGAGTCGCCCAGTTCATTCAGCACTTCCAGCTTCTATTGGTACTCCGACTACTTCCAGGTCTTAGGTTGCCCATTATGAACCGCCACTGTCTAGTACACCTCCTGCACAGGGTGCTTTTAGCGGTCATCCCAGTCGACCAAGCCCGAGCCAGTTTTAGCAAGCATGCCCACCGAGAGCATGCTTTTGAGTTTCGTGATACCTGACATATGGTGAGAGACTGCCCCAGATTCAGGAAGGCTACACCTTCAAAGACTACATAGGCTCTACGTATTCCACCGGGTCCACAGACTTCTCAGGCCATGGTTGCTGCTCCATTTGCCGCTCCACCTACACAGCCAGCTAGGTGTGGAGGTCAAGTGGGTATTGGTCGCCCTAGAGGGGAGGCCAGGCGAGATTCTATGCTTTTTCAGGTATAATGGAGGCAGTCGCATCAGACGCAGTAATCACAGGTATTGTTCCGATTTTTCTTAGAGATGCATTAGTCTTATTTGATCCAAGCCCCGCTTATTCATATGTGTCATCTTACTTTGCTCCGTATTTTGATATATCTCATGAATATTTGAGTGCCCATGTATATGTGTCCACGATTGTAGGAGATGCTATTGTTGTGGATCATATGTATCGGTCGTGTTTAGTTGTTATTGGTGGTTTTGAGACCAAAGTTGATCCATTATTACTCAGTATGGTAGTCTTCGATGTTATCTTGGGCATGGACTTGTTATTGCCCAATCATGTTATTCTACATTGTCATGTCAAGACCGTGACACTGGCTATGCTAGGTTTGCCGCGGTTAGAGTGGATAGGTACATTGGATTATATTCCTAGCAGAGTTGTGTCCTTCCATAAGGAACAACAGATTGTTAAGAAGGGGTATGATGAATATCTAGCCTTTCTGAGAGATGTCAGTGCTGATTCTACTACCGTTAAGTTAGTTTTGGCAGTAAGAGACTTCATAGATGTATTTTCGGCAGATTTTTCGAGCATGCCTCCCGATAGAGATATCAATTTTGGTATTTACTTATTTCCAGGCAAAAAACCTATTTCTATTCCACCATATCGTATGGCACTAGCGGAGTTGAAGGAGTTAAAGGAGAAACTGCAAGAGTTACTTGATAAGGGCTTCCTTCGGCCTAGTGTGTCGCGTTGGGTGCTCCAATTTTGTTCGTGAAGAAGAATGATGGTTCTATGCATATGTGTATTGATTATCGGTAGTTGAACAAGGTTACAATGAAGAACAGGTACCCGTTAGGGTGCATTAATGACTTATTTGATCAGCTATAGGGTGCCAGAGTGTTCTCAAAGATTGATTTGCGGTCAGGATATCATCAACTGAAGATTCAGGATCTGGATATTTCGAAGACTAACTTTAGTTCTCAGTTTGGTCAGTACGAGTTACTTGTGATGTCATTTAGTCTGACCAATGCCCCAGCAGCATTTATGCACCTGATGAGCAGTGTATTCTAGCCATATCTTGATTCATTCGTCATTATGTTTATTGACGACATCATGGTGTACTCCCGTAGTCGGGAGGATCATGAGCAACATCAGATGATTGTGCTCCAAACTTTGAGAGAGAAGAAGTTATGTGCAAAATTCTCAAAATGTGAATTCTGGCTTGATTTGTTAGCATTTTTGGGTCATGTGGTGTCGAGTGAGAGTATCAAAGTAGATCCAAAAAAGATTGAACTAGTTCAAAGTAGGCACAGATCGTCTTCAACTACTGAGATTTGGAGTTTTCTTGGTTTGGCTGGGTAGTATCACCATTTCGTAGAGGGTTTCTCATCCATTGCAGCACCTATGACTAGATTGACCCACAAAGGTCCTAGAGCTAATGAAAGGGATGAGCAAAAAATAGGGAGTCTACTGGACGTTCTTACACTGTGTATTGTGATGCGTCCCGTGTAGGCCTTAGCGCGATGTTGATGCAAGACAATAGGGTTATTGCCTATGCATCTCGGCAGTAGATGGTTCATGTGAAGAATTATCTTGTCCACGACTTGGAATTGGAAGCTACTGTTCATGCCTTGAAGATTTGGTGGCACTATTTGTACAGTGTCCCATAGGAGGTCTATACCGACAACCGGAGTCTCCATCATCTTTTCAAACAGAAAGATCTTAATTTGCGGCACCGAAGGTGGTTAGAGTTGCTTGAAGACTATGATATCACTATTCTATATCATCCTAGGAAGGCCAACGTGGTGGCCGATGCCTTGAGTAGTATGGCAGATAGCTTAGGCAGTTTAGAATATCAACCGGCAGCGGAGGGGCCATTAGTGTCGGTTGTTCAGGCCTTGTCCAATTAGTTTGTTAAATAGGATATTTCGGAGCCTAGGGGGGTTCTTGCTTGCGTGGTTTCTCGATTTTCTTTATATGATCGCATCAGAGAGCTTCAGTATGACAACTCCCATTTGCTTGTCCTTGAGGAAATGGTATAGCACGACGATACCAAGGAGGTTTTTATCGTAGATAATGATGTGTGATCCTTCAGGAGGCCCACTGTTCAGGGCACTCCATTTATCCTGGTGTCGCTAAGATGTATCAGGATTTGAGGCAGCACTATTAGTGGAGGAGAATGAAGAAATATATAGTGGAGTATGTGCCTTGGTGCCTAAATTATCAGCAGGTGAAGTATGAGTATCAGATGCCAGGTGGGTTCCTTCAGAGACTTTAGATTCCCGAGTGGAAATGGTCTTAGTTGTTGGGCTCCCACGGACTTTGAAGAAATTTGATTTTCTATGGGTGATTGTGGATAGGTTAACCAAGTCGGCTCATTTCATTCTGGTGGTTACTACCTATTCTTCAAAGGGGCTGACTCAGATCTATATCCGCGAGATTATCCGACTTCATGGCATGCCGATATCCATTATCACTGACCGGGGCACGCAGTTTACATCGTACTTCTGGAGAGTCGTACACTGTGAGTTAGGCACACGGGTTGAGTTGAGTACAACATTTCATCCACAGATGGACAGACAGTTAGATCCTACCATATAGATTGTAGAGGACACGCTTCGTGCCTGTATTATGGATTTTGGGGTTCTTGGGATCAGTTCCTGCTACTTGCGGAGTTTTTCTACAACAACAACTACCAATCGAGTATTCATATGGCTCCTTATGAGGCCCAATTTAGGAGGCGATGCCATTCTCCAATTAGTTGGTTTGAACCGGGTGAGGCTAGATTGTTGGGCAGAGATTTGGTTCGAGATGTCTTTGAGAAGGTCAAGTCGATCCAGGATCAACTTCGTACTACATAGTCTAGGCAGACGAGTAATGCCGATCGGAGAGTTTGTGATGTTGCATTCATGGTTGGAGAGAGGGTTTTGCTCCGGGTTTTACCCATGAAGGGTGTGACGAGGTTCGGGAAGAACGGAAAGTTGAGCCCTAGGTATATTGGTCTTTTTGAGATCCTCGAGAGAGTGGGAGAGGTGGCCTACAAGCTTGCATTTCCACCTAGCTTATCTGCAGTTCATCGGTGTTCCATGTTTCCATGCTCTGAAAGTATCACGGTGATCCATCCCATGTTTTAGAATTTAGCTCAGTCCATTGACAAGGATTTCACTTCTGTTGAGGGGCCGTTGGCCATCTTGGACATGCAGGTCCAAAAGTTGAGGTCAAAGAATGTTGCTTCAGTGAAGGTTCAGTGAAGGGTCAACCAATCGAGGAGGCAACTTTGGAGATTGAGCACGATATGCGTAGCCTTATCCTATCTTTTCACCACTTCAAGTATGTCTCTATACTTGTTTGAGGCCGAACATTTGTTTTAAGAGAGGGAGGATGTAATGACCCAAATGGTTGTTTTGAGTATTTTAGCCCTATCCGCATATTTATTGCCTCCTCTATGTTATATTGTGGTTATGTGACTTGCCGGGGTGGTTGGTTTTGGTCTCGGGTGAGTTTCGGAGTGGTTGGGACACCTAGTCCCAATGTACGAAGCTTAAGCTAAAAGAGTTGATCGGAGTTTGACTTTTGCTTAAACAACTTGGAATGGAGTTTTGATTGTTCCAATAGCTTGGTATGGTGATTTTGGACTTAGGCGTATGTCAGGATATTGATTTGGAGGTCTGTAGGTCGTTTTGGCTTGAATTGGCGAAAGTTGGAAAGTTGAATGTTTGGATGGTTGAGAGGTTTGACCGAGAGTTCACTTTATTTATATGGGGGGTCAGATTTCGATTTCGGAAGTTGGAATAGGTCCGTTGTATCACTTATAACTTTGGTGCAAAATTTGAGGTCATTCGAAGTTGGTTTGGTATGTTTTGGCATCAGTTTTGGAATTTGAATGTTCATGGATTCAATAGGTTTGAATTGGGTAGCGATTCATAGATTTGACTTTGTTTGAGGTGCTTTTACGCCTCGGGTAGGTCCATTATGTTATTTAGGACTTGATGGTATGTTCGGACGGGGTCCCGGGGGCCCTGGTGTGATTCGGATTGAATCTAGAATCATTTTGGACTTAGAAGAACTTCTGTCTAGCTGACGTTATGGTGCAATCTCACCTGCGCACTTTGGGCCTCAGGTGTGGCACCACAGAAGCGCCACAAGAGCTGCAAAAGCGAGATTTGGGGGCTGGGCGAGCTGTGACCGCAGGTGCGGTCGTTTCTCTATAGAAGGAGACGCGCAAAAGCGACTTGGTTCTGCAGAAGCGCAAGAGTAGATGCGCACAATGGCCCGCAAAAGCAATTTTCCTGGCTTAATGAAAGCCGCACCTGCGATAGATTTTCCGCAGGTGTGGAGCCGAAAAAGTGGCTGTTGGTCCGCGAGGGCGAAATAACTGGGAAGAAAAGGGACTAAATCGAGGGTAAGAGTTATTTTTGATCTTTTCAGTTAAACAGCTCGAGTTTTGGCGATTTTGGAAGGGATTTTCAAGGAATTGATCGGGGTAAGTGTTATTGACTCGGATTTAATTGTTATTCATGAATCCATATTATTTTTGTCATTTAATTAGTGTTTTTAGTTGGAATAATTGGGGAATTTTGTGAAAACTTCAAAAGGTATAAATTGAGGATTTGAGGTCAGGATTGGGTAATTTTAGTATGGTTGGACTTGTTATTGAATGAGTGTTCGAATTTTGCAAGTTTGGTCGGGTTCCGAGATGCGGGCCAGGGGTTGACTTTTTGATTTTCTTTAAAGATTGCAACTTTATTATCCGGAATAGTTTTTTTATGGTTTGTATTTATGGTACTAAGTTATTTTGGCTAGATTCGAGCTGTTTGGAGTTTGATATTCGCGGAAAAGGCTTACTAGTGGATTGAGTTAGCTTGTTTGAGGTAAGTATCTTGCCTAACCTTTTCTGGGGGAACTACCCGTTAGGATTGGAGTTGTTTGCGTTACTTGTAATATGTGAAGCCGTGTACACAAGGTGATAAGTGGGTACATGTGCTATATGTGGTATTTAACCGGTTTAGGCTATTTAGACTCTTTCCATGCCTTTAATCGAATTGTCTTAGCATGTTATATCTTTCATTGTTAATCTACCCTCATATGCTTTATTTGACATTGTTAACACTCGTTCCACCTCTTACTTGTTATTTTTCTCTTATATGCTTTAGTTGAAATTATTTCCTTCAATTATCTTGTTACATCTTTAAATGTGGAATTACTTACTTGAAGTTGTTAATTCATGGAATATCTCTTATTTAGCTATTAGTGTTGAAGTTGTAAAAGCTGTTATCACTTTGAGACAAAGTTGTTACTTGTTGAGATATTGTTCTTGTTGAGATATTCACCATTAT
Organism: Nicotiana obtusifolia; assembly: GCA_002018475.1. Lineage (NCBI taxonomy): Eukaryota > Viridiplantae > Streptophyta > Magnoliopsida > Solanales > Solanaceae > Nicotiana > Nicotiana obtusifolia. The sequence continues at coordinate 123,646 of MCJB01002381.1, read as the reverse complement.
TTTGTTATTGTTGACACTCTTGTACACATTGTGGTTGAGCCACAGGCTATTTGTTGTGGAAAATTGGTATTATTGATTGTTTTGGCAAGTTGTGACATATGAGCAATTGTGGTGCGAGTTGTGATTATGTTGTGATATTGATGCGCATGTGCCAGTATATTGATAGGGTTTAATGTGCATGCGGCAGCATAATGTGGGATTTTATGTACGTGTTGCTAGTAAGAGAATTACTTGAAGCCACGTGGCGACATAAGGTGGGCTGAAGTGCGTGTAGCTATTTCAGGAAAAATATTTTCACAACTATCTAAATGTAAGGCTCATGCGGCGGTATAAGGAAAGATTGTGATTGTAATTGTGAAATGAGATTATGAGGCGGTAACTCGGTTGTGATTCTTATAGTTATCTCTCATTTACCTCACTTGTTTTTGTGTGCTTGTTTTCTTGATGATCTTATTATGTGTTCTTTCCTTGTTGCCTTATTGCTTTAAATCATTTCTAGCTTATCTTGTTGTATTTCTTTATTGCCTTATTTTTTTCGTTTCCATTAATAGATTGTACTAAATTATTCAGCTTCTTTTTCTTATCCTATTAGGTATCTTGACCTGGCATCGTCACTACTCTACTGAGGCTAGGCTTAACACTTATTGGGTAGCGTTGTGGTGTACTCATACTACTCTTCTGCATATTTTTGTGCAGATCCAAGTACCTCGACCCACGCTAGGCACCAGTGAGAAGAGCATTCAGTTTGGAGAGTTCAAGGTATACCAGCCCGCCGTTCGCAGGCCTCAGAGTCACCCTCTGGCCTTGTTTGTCTACTGCTTTCTCTTTATTTAGACAATAATGTATTAGGGATTTTACAGTATATTTGTATAGAGCGTATGACTCAATCTCACAAGATTTTGGGAGACTAGATGGTTAAAATTTGAAGTTCTATTGTTAATTCCGCTATTTCTCCATGCATATTAGGCTTACATAATCTTAGAGACTAGGTGCCATCACGCAATCCTAGGATGGGTGATTGGGGTCGTGAAACAACCTAAGGAAACTTCGGGTCTGAGTAGTAGTAGATGGTCTGGGCCAACTCTTAACTACCTTATCTTTTTCGGATATCCCAAAAATACCACCAAGTCTAACCAAAACTCACACTTGGAGAATTTAACATATAGCTTCTTCCCCCTCAAAGTCTGGAGCACAGCCCTCAAGTGCTGCTCATACTATTCCTGGCTGCGAGAGTTGACCAATATAGCATCTATGAAAACTTTGATGAAGGAATCCAAATAAGGCTGAAATACGATGTTCATCAGGTGCATGAAAGCTGCTGGGGCATTGGGCAACACAAAAGACGTCACCAAAAACTCAAAGTTGCCACAAAGGGTTCTGAAAGCCGTCTTAGGAATATATAAAGCCCTAATATTAAACAGATGGTACCCCAATTACAAGTCAATCTTCGAGAATACCCTAGCACCTTGGAGCTCATTAAACAAATCATCAATACGCGGTAATAGGTTCTTGTTCTTGATAGTAACCCTGTTCAACTACTTGTAGTGAATGCACATCCTTATAGAACAATCTTTCTTGTGCACAAATAGTACTAGGTTACCCCAAGGTGACACATTAGTCCTGATGAAACCTTTATTAAGCAATTGTTGTAACTGCTCCTTCAATTCCTTTGACTCCACTAGTGCCATGCGATATGGTGGAATCGACATGGATTGAGTGCCCGACACCAAATCAATATCCCTGTCGGGTGGCATGCCCAACAGGTCTGCAAGAAACACATCTGTAAACTCCCTCACTACTGGAAGTGACTCAACAATAGGAGTATCACCACTAACATCTGTTACAGAGGCCAAATACGCCGAACACCCCTTCTCAACCATCCGTTGAGCCTTCAAATACGAAATTACTCTACTGGGAGTGTGACCAAGAGAACCTCTCCACCCTAGGCAACCCTGCCATCGCCAATGTCACAATCTTGGCGTGACAATCAAGAATAGCATGGTATGGAGATAACAAATCCATAACCAAAATCACCTCAAGATCAATCATCAAGCAATAAAAGATCAAATCTAGTCTCATAACATTTGATAGTAATCCCGTAAGACCAATATACACGGTCCACCACATTAGAATCACCCACGGGTGTAGATGCATGAACATGCATATCTAAAGGATCACGAGGCATATCAAAATAACGAGCAAAATAAGATGACACATAAGAGTTAGTGGAACCAAGGTTAAATAACACTGAAACATCCCTATGGCACATTGAAACAATGTATGTGATCATGGCATCCGAAGTAACTACCTCTGGCATGGCAGGAAATGTATAGCATCGGGCCTGACCACCGCCTGACCGACCCTCCCTCCTAAGTCGACCTAGAACTGGGTGAGCCCCCCCCCCCCCC
>MCJB01002381.1:64711-121218 GCA_002018475.1 Nicotiana obtusifolia | reverse complement strand
CCCCCCCCCCCCCCACCATTAGTTGGTTGTGCAGGTGGTGTAGCTACTGGTGCTGAAACCATAGGTGGCATGCTCTGCTGTGGGGCTCTACTCAGAAGTCTGGGGCAATCCCTATTGAGATGACTCAAGTCTCCACACTCAAAATAACCATTCCTCTGATGAGGCTACTGACCTTGATAACCCGAATAACTGCCTGTGGAACCCTGAGCAGATATAGCACGGTAAGAACTATGTGTTGGCAGCTCTCTTCATGATGAAGTAACTGGGTGAGCATTGTATGAGTTGTGGCTAATTAAAGAAATACGAGGAATCTAGCAAGCTGCCTGAGCGGACCTAAAAGGATGACATCTGCTGTAATGTGAATGGCCTGTAGACGAGGCCCCACCAAAACCACTTGAACCACGAAGCGTCTTTGCCTCCTTCTCCTCTCGCTCAAATCTGCAAACACGCTCCAAACGCCTAGCAATCTCAGCTACCTGGTGAAACCTAGCATCCATCTCAGCCTCCCGAGCCAAACTATATCGTAAACCATAGTTGAGACCATCAATGAACCTCCCGATCTTCTCCCCCATAGTGGGCATCAATCATACCTAATGACGTGCCAACTCCCCTAACTTATATCATACTGTGTCACAGTCATACCCTTCTAGCATTGCTGCTCAAACTACCAATGCAACTCTTCTCCGCGAGTTGGCACGTCATTAGTAAATTCATACACGTTGTGTGAACAGTCCAATGACACTAATCTAGAAAACCCTGAGCATCCTCTGAATCTCCTCCACCGAATTGGGGAAGATGAAGCCTCAAAAATTGCTCTAACCTCTTCTTCTCCTCATTAGTCATAGATGGACCAACCTCGAATCGAGCAGCAACAACTGGCTGAACTGGCAACATCCTTAGTCTCCGATAACCTCTAACTAGCTGCTCTGGTGTATAGGCGGCGGGAGTCTGGGCTCCTCCAACAGTCTCTGAGGTAGCTGGTGCAAAATGTATTATACACACCTAAGCTAAGCTCGTGTACACATTCAAAAGCTTGGCCAAAGCTACTTAAAGACTAGGTATAGCAACAGGTAAAACGGGTGTTTGAGATGGTCCAACCGGCTTAACATTATCTAGAACCTGCTCCTCTATTGGAGCAACGGGTGGCTCCATAGGTGCTTCTCTAGCTACAATGCAAACCCCACCTCGGTATCTACCTTGGCCCCAGCCTCTCGCGACCTTGATTGGTGGCACTTGTGCCTGTTCGCCCGATCAGGCTGAATTTGTCCTCACCATCTGCGAGAGGATAGAATAGTAAAGGTTTAAACTTCAGAATTTAACAAATTCGCACGACAAGAGTGCAAGAAAGTGAAGTTTCTTCGTAGTTCTTTAGCCTCTCAAAGATAAGTAAAGAAGTCTCTGTACCAATCCGCAAGACTACTAAACTTGCTCATGACCCATAGAACCTATGAAACTATGGCTCAGATACCAACTTGTCATGACCCAAAACCACCAACTGGTCGTGATGACACCTAATGCACTTGCTACGCAAACCGAACATAACAAAGACCGATCATAACAACAAAAATAGTTGAAATAGTATAAGTGTATAGCCAAAAACATAAATAACTACGTCGAAATACAATAATTCCCCAGAACTGGTAATACAGTGTCATGAACTCTAAACAGAAGTACAAGTTTGGGATACAAATAGTAATATTGTCTAAATGGAAATAATAGTAATTATAAGTATAAAAGAGACGCCAAGACTACGGTCGAGATGCAACTCGACCTCGTCTCTCCAAAGTGCTCAGAGAAACACCTTACAGCTAGCCAAACTCGATCCAACACCTAGATCTGCACAATTATGTGTAAAGTATTGTATGAGTAAAACCGACCCCATGTACACTTCAAGTATTATAACTAACCTCGACGAGGTAATAGAAGTAAGAATTATTATTGATGCTTACAATTCATAAATCTAACAAGTACAGAAAAATAATATGATTAAGTTAGGAACCACATATAAAACCACCTTGGTGCACACAATAACTTAACATATTCTACTCAGTAAACAATCTTGCATATAAAGAAGATATGCAAATAGAACTGATAAACAACCAAGAAAATTGCAAGTAAATAAGAAATATAATAAAAGAATCAAACACTAGCTAGTTTTTCCTCATACCGCGTGCACACCATCAAGAGAGAAACAAGAGCGGGTAGCCCTAAGGGGATGGATTCTTATCCACATGCAGCATATACAATTCACGTGCTACACAGACAACTCATGTGTCAATAATATCAACCACACAGATAACTCATGCGCCAATAACAACAATATCTCAGATCCGCAGGTACTACTCACGTGCTTCACGGACAACTCACGTGCTGGTAGTAACAACACCTCTGATCCGCAGGGACAACTCACGTGCTGCACGGATAAGTCACGTGCCAATAGTAAAAATATCTTAGATCTGCACGGACAATTCACGTGCCAATAATCACAACCCCACAGACAACTGACGTGCTACCATTCCAATCCATACATACACAAGGAAGATATATAAGATTACATATACATGATTAATTAATATCAATTTCATACTCCTGGACTAGTATAAGTGACATACTAAAGTGTATGCATGTGCAAAGTGTGATATCAAATCTCAAGTCAGATAATTTCATCACAAAAGTAGCAATTATCAGGTTCAATCACAAGATTAACCTCTATGTGATCTCAAACATGGTTCGAATAGTTCACAGAAGGAGTACAAATATAAAAAAACATCACAGTATGAAGCTTAGAATTACGAGTTCAAATATATGTGTTTCGTCAAAATCCAACCTCAAATCCCCAATTTTCACTCTCCAAAATCATAGTCCAAAAACCAAAATTACTTACCCCTTCAATTGTGCTGAAAACCCCTGCAAAAATCACCTCCAACCGATCTCCACATTTCCCAAAATGAGAAATAACCAAAACCCTTTGAAATATAAATTTGTTCAGTATTTTCGCATTTGCGGACACTTCACCGAATCTGCAGCTCCGCTTCTGCTAAGAGAATCCTGCATCTACGATCCTCGCTTAGTTCCCCGACCTCCCGCTTTGTGGACACTTAGCCGCACCTGCAACTTCGCTTCTATGCCCCAACTGCTGCATCTGCAGTCACAGCTCCCAGCCACCTCCTTCGCATTTTCATCCAATAATTCTGCAGATGCACCATCGCATCTACGAACCCTCATTCGCAGGTGCAATTGCACCAGACCTGCCAACCTTCAGCCATGTTCAACCACCTTCCAGGTGGTTCGAAACCTACCCGAGTCCCTCGGGACCTTGTCCAAACACATAAGCTAATCCAAAATATAACACGGACCTGCTCGAGGTGTCAAATCACATAAAACAACATCAAAACCATGATTCACACCTCAATTCAAGCCTACGTAACTAATGAACTTCCAACTTCTAAAACTCATACTGAACCACATCAATTCAACTAGGAATGACCTTAAATTTCACATACAAGTCTCAAATGACACAATGGATCTATTCCAACTCTCGAAATAAATATCTGAACCCGATATCATCAAAGTCAACTCATGGTCAAACCTATGAACCATACAAATCGTCAAGCTTACAACTTTGTCCAAATAGGACCAAATCTACCTAGGAACTTTCAAATCAAAATCCGTACATATGCCTAAGTCCAAAATCACCATATGATTATATTGGAACCATAAAAATACCATTCTAGGGTTGTCTATACACAACTCAAACTCCGGTTAACTTTATAACTTAAGCATACAACCAAGAGGCTAAGTGTCCCAATTAAATACAAAACTCCCCCGAAACCAAACCAACCACCGATGCAAGTCACGTAACAACAAATACACATATGTAAAACATCAAACAGGGGAAGCGAGGCTAAAATACTCAAAATGATCGGCCGGGTCACTATAGTACCGTGATTAATTTTATCAGGTAAAGCAGCATATAGAAAAGATTGACGAGCCAAAAACACAACACAAAATTTATAATATTCGCTAGTTGAATATAGTATATTATAATATTGCATCCACATGGATTGGAATTAAACATTATTTTTATAATTTATAGCTTGATTGCCATCCAAGATGATCAACAATTAAGATTTTTGTGATTTTAAACTAAAATTTAACTAAGAGTTTAAACCATTGACTAATGAAAATCACAACAATGAGTAAGGAAGATATCAATGGGAGAAAATAGGGGTTGATTGGATATGTGCAAGATACTTTTCTGGGATTTAACTCTAGTTAGTTCACTTCGAATGTTCAAGTAACTCTCTCGAATTCACACAATTACTAGATCAAACATTTGCTAGAAACTCCTCTCTCGATTAAGTCTCAACCACATAATAAGAACTAAGTTAAGCTCGGTGAAGATGTGCAAGAACTCGTAGTGGATTGGTCTTTTAGGAGAACCTCTCTCGATTATCCTCCTAACTAAGTTTAATCAACAACTCAATTATCCTCTTTCGATTACTAAAAGAGTTAATGAAGTCAAGCCACGAAATATTATGCAAAAACATCAAAAGTTATGCCGCTCATGATTACATGAACTAGTGAATATAGATGCAACAATTAAAACATCCAACACGGTTCAATACATAACAACTAGAGTTAATATCCACAAACAATCATCAAAACACAAAATCCATCAATCCCTAAAGAGAACTACTCCATGGATATGGAGTAATTCATTACAAATAACTTTACGTTAAAGAAAAACATAAAACGATCCAAACTCTTGTCTTGAGTGAGGATTGAATGATGAAATCCTTGTGCTCTTGCTTTTCCAACTTCTCCTTAGCCTTCATAGGTCTTAGATGTGTCAAAAGTCCTGTAAATACCATTTTTCCATGAATATATATCAAGAAGGGTCGGCCCAAATGAATACACCTTTTCCTACGCGAAATAGCACTCGTTCCAGAATAGGACATGCGCGACCGCGCACCTGAGAATGGGATCGAGTATATGGCCGCGTACTTTGAATGGTATTCTGCCTCACTTGCACGCCCAGTGAGGGCTCTCGCACCTAGGTGGCGTCCTGCTTGATTCTTCGTCTCTCTCGTTGAGTACACGATTGTCCGTTGATCCCCGAACATGATCGCAACATAATCCTTGGGATTTTACTCATACTTCAAAGATCCAGAATAGCTTGAATTCATGCCATAACATCTATATAGCTCGGAATCACTCCTACAAGGCATAAAACGCACAATTAGTTCAAAACACTAGCGATTAATGCTCAAACTCAGTTAATGTGCCGTAACTAGAGTGCGATAAGCAACTAAAACACGCAATTATATTGCTTTCATTTCAAATCGTAGCACAAGGTTTCAAATATCAGACAATACAGTTTCAATTTGTCCCACTTGCTTCTCCAAGTTTTGCAAACCAGTTCCAAATTCTTTGATAACTGCAGCATAGGCATTTAATCTCTCCTCCTTCTTGACAATAAAGGACTTCATTAGATCTTCTAACCCAGGATGAGTGGAATATTGAGGCTGGAACTGCGGCCTATGTTGATTTTGGAAGCCTGGAGCTCCTTGTCCCTAGAATCTAGGATTGCTTTGTTTCCATGCATTTGCAATACCCCCAGGTGAACTCCATGAAAAACCGGGGTGCTTCTGACCCATTGCATTGAAGTTATAGTTCCCAACAATATTAACTTCCTCAATTGAGGCTTGACACTCATGAGTGGCGTGTCTACTTCCACATATATCACAAGCTGTGTGGGACTCATTATGTATTGAAGCTAAGGTAAGCTTCCTTATTTCCATGGCCATGGCGTCAAGTTGTACTTGCACGAATGTGTTACGATCAACTTGATGAACAACAGTTGATCTTCTTCTTTCAGCAATTTCTGAGGGCCACTGATTTGCATCCTCAGACAGCTAATCTAGAATTGTGACTATCTCCTCTGGAGTCTTCTTCATCAACAGGCCTCCAGCTGCATTGCTCAATGATTTACGCAAGGCCGGTGTCAATCCATCCCAAAAATCCTTGAGTTGCATCCAGAGTTCAATTCCGCTATGTTGGCACTTTCGCACTATCTCCTTAAACCTTTCCCAAGCTTCAAACATAGTTTCAGTCTCTCTGACAGAAGTTATGGATTTCTCTTCTAAACTTGCTTGTCTTAGCTGATGAGAAATATTTGTCAAGAAATTTTCTAGTCATCTTATCCCATGTTTAATCGATCCATTAGGCAAGCTTCCAAGCCAGTGCTTTACATCGTCTTTGAGAGTGTAGAGGACTGCCCTTAAGTAAACTGCATCTTGTGACACACCATTGTATTGAAAGGTGTTCATAATCTCCTCGAAGTCTATCATATGGTTGTTTGGATCTTCTTTCATCTTTCCTTTTAAGACACAACTGTTTTGAAGAGTTTGGAGCAACCCTTGCTACATCTCAAAATTGTTAGATGCAACTAGAGGTGGTCTCGCACTTGATAAGCCATGGTTGTAGAACGGTCTAGCATAATCTCCAAGTGGTCTCCCAGCACTCGGAGCTACGCTTCCGAACTGGTCTGCACCCACGGGTTAATTCTGAGCAATTCTCCGTGCCCTCTCCTCCTCAATGACAAGTTGTGTATTTTGAAGAGTTGTCTCCTCTGCATCTTGTGCATCTTTTTCTCTTTGTTTGGCTGCCTCTCTTGCAGCCAAATCAACATTATCATCAGCTCCCACCATAATTTCCTTGGTCTAGGATTGCCCAACCTTCTCAGTATTCTTGGGGAGATTTATTTCCTTCCTCAGCTGTCGCAGTTGTTTCTCAATTTCTGTTCGTATGGTAGCACTTTTTTCCCAGAAGATCAAGTCATGCACCAATCTAACCTGTAGCCTGCACACAGTCAAGGAACACCAAACGTAAAGAGGAAAATAAAATAAAAAGAAAAAAATCCTTAATTAGCACTACAAACTATTTTAAACACTATTAATTGCCAATCCCCGGCAACTGTGCCAAATTTGACGAGCCAAAAACACAACAAAAAATTATGCTCGCTAGTCGAATATAGTATATTATAATATCGTATCCACATGGATTGGAGTTTAAACAATATTTTTGTAGTTTATAGCTTGATTTCTGTCCAAGATGACCAACAATAGAGATTTTTGTGATTTGAAACTAAAATTTAACTAAGAGTTTAAACTATTGAGAAATGACAATCGCAACAATGAGCAAGGAAGGTATCAATGGGAGAAAATATGGGTTGATTGGATAGGTCCAAGATACTTGTCTGGGATATAACTCTAGTTAGTTTACTTTGAATGTTCAAGTAACTCTCTCGAATTCACTCAATTATTAGTTCAAATGTTTGGTAGAAACTCCTCTCTCGATTAAGTCTCAACCTCACGATATGAACTAAGTTAAGCTCGGTGAGGATGCACAAGAACTCGTAATGGATTGGTCTTTTAGGAGAACCTTTCTCGATTATCCTCCTAACTAAGTTTAATCAACAACTCAATTAGCCTCTTTTGATTACCAAGAAGAGTAAATGAATTCAACCCACGAAATATTATGCAAAAACATTACATGTTATGCCTCTCTCGATTACATGAACAAGTGAATATAGATGCAACGATTAAAACATCAAAAACGATTCAATACATAACAACTAGAGTTAATATCCACAAACAATCATCAAAACACCAAATCCATCAATCCCTAAAAGACAGAACTACTCAATGGATATGGAGTAATTCATCACAAATACGTTTAAGTTAAAGAAAAATATAAAACGATCCAAACTCTTGTCTTGAGTGAGGATTGAATGATGAAATCCTTGTGCTCTTGCTTCTCCAACTTCTCCTTAGCCTCCTTAGGTCTTAGATGTGTCAAAAGTCCTGAAAATATTATTTTTCCATGTATATATACCAAGTAGGTTCGGGCCCAAATGAATACACCTTTTCTTACGCGAAATAGAACTCTTTCCAGAATAGGACATGCATGGCCACACACCTGGGAGTGTGCTCGCGCATATGGCCACGCACTTTGGATGGTATTCTACCTCACTTGTGCGCCTAGAGCTTGCTTGCGCACCTGGGTGGCGTTCTGCTTGATTCTTCGTGTCTCTCGTTGAGTGCATGATTATCCGTTGATCCCCGAACACGATCGCAACTTAATCCTTGGGCTTTTACTCAGACTTTAAAACTCCAGAATAGCTTGAACTCATGCCATAACATCTACATTGCTCGGAATCACTCCTACTAGGCATAAAACACACAATTAGTGCAAAACACTAGCGATTAAAGCTCAAACTCAATTAAAGTGCCACAAATTAGAGTGCTATAAGCAACTAAAACACGCAATTATAGCCTACCATCAAAGATATGCATAAAAAGCATGTATATATTTCGGTGCTAGCATACAGAGAAGACACACGGTAAAAACATCATGCACACATCCATGAAAGTCGCATATAGAGAAGATACACAAAATCCAACCACTAATCAATTTCCATAATCCTTGTGTATGTCATCAAGGAGAAACATGAGAGGAAGACCTAGGGGATTGATCCTTATCCACACATTGCTCAGAAAACACACGCGCCATAGTTATAACAACTGGACGAATAAATCACGTGCTATAACAACTCAACGAGCATGGACCACTCAGGTGTTGTCAATCCTATCCATCACATAGAAAGCATATACAAGAATACATGTTTACAAACAGGGGATATCAACTCACATACTTAGTGTCTGAGGAAAATAGCATGTTAAGGTGTATGTATGTGCACAGTGTACGACCACAACTTAGATTATGCGAGTACGCCGTGCGATATCAAGTATCTTGTTCAAACAGAAAGTCAAGACCTCCACATCAGCTCTAGAATAATTCGAGAGGTTCACGCAATCGTAAAAACATATGAAGCATGATAGCAAGGAGCGTAGTATCCAAAACAAGGCATGGTACATCCTAAACACTACTCCGGTCAAGAACCATACATAGCACCCCGCATACACGCTAATCACCTCGCATATACGTCACTTTCCACACATTCCAATTAGAAAAATAAGGTCAAATATTAATGGTTATTCTCTCACTACAATATTAGGTAAGAAACTTACCTTAATAAGTCCAAATCAACCTTCCAAAATTTCCTTTCCCTTTGATATCACCTCCAACCGGCTCGGATATAGCCAATACAACTCAATAACATCAAACAAAGCTATAGGAATTAATTTCAAATAATAAAGCTTCAATATTTAATCATATCCCAAAAAGACAAAAAAAGTTAACCCAGGGCCTACATGGTAAAAACCCGAGCCAAGGGGTAGATTCAACTACCCATAATCCCATTGATATGACGTACAAATACGACACTTTTGATACTAATTGCATAGACTTTAGCTCGTCTTTTAAAGCATTGTGAGTCATTTCTTGTGTAATTTTAGTATTTTGCAGGAAACCGGACTTGAACACCCAAGAACATGAAAAGGATGAAAAAAACCATGAAAAAGGAAGAAATGCGATAGATGTGCGGCGGCAAAATTGATATGTGGACTGCAAACCCATCGCAGAGGCAACCAAACCATCCCAATGTCAAAGAACTAAAAATGTGATAAATATTCGGCCGCATAACTCATGTGCGGGCCGCAGAATTGTCACAAAATAAAAGCAGAGTTCTACTGGAGATTGAATCTGCAATCAACTATGCAACCATATAAGCTTTATGCGGACTGCGGACTGCGGACCTATTATGCGATCTAAACCTGGAGAGCTTCAGATGTGCGGTGGTGTTATGGATGTGCGAAACCGGAGATCGATTCCGCAGTCCACTCTGTAGTCGCGAAGCTAATCTAAAGGGGTATTTTTTCGTGAATTTTGGACCATTATAAATTGAATGAGTAGGTATTTTTAGGTCATCTTGTCTGAAAATGAGGCTACACTTAGAGCATTGAATACACCATTATTTTGGAGCTTTTGAGAGAGATTCCAAGACTTTATCCTCTTTGTAATTTTTTATGACTTTATTTATTACTTGGTTCTTGTATTCTAGTATGAGTAGCTAACTTTAAATACTAAGGTTGTGGACTCTAAGTGGGTGTAATGTTAATGGATGTATATATATATATATATATATATATATATATATATATATATATATATATTGACTAGTTCCATTTAAATCTATCTTTACTTAGAAAAGTGAGTTAGAGTTTGGTAGAATTGAATAGCAAGAATTCAAGGCTTTAAACCTTGATTAGTAGAATCACTTAGGAATAAGTGGGTTCCAGTTGGCATAAATTGGTTGTCCTTAATTGTAACTGTTTTATATTTGGGAATCATAAAGAGGAAATAGTACCTAATTATTAGAAAATATTGGGTAGTCGTTTAGGAACCATTTGCATATCAAAGGACCTTTCATTAGAAATATATCATATAAACACCGATAGCATTACATTCCATTAATGGGGACACAACCTTGGTTTCCGAATTAAATAAATCAATCTTCTTAACAAAATAGCTTTTCTTAACCAATCACGATTACAAAACTCCTTTCATACTAATGGAGTAGAATTATGGCTTAAGTCAAGTTACACACTACTCAAGTAACCTTTTCACACCTTTTCCCTTTGGGATTCGACCCCAGCCTGATTGGGTTGTTATATTTGACATCGACCATCTTACACCATTTATATAGGTGTAATTTTAGCGTATCAAATTTTAGCGTTGTTGCTAGAGATCGAACCCGAGTCACCCACGTGATAGGCGGGAATACTCACCACTATACTACAACGACCGCCTTACACCATTTATATAGGTTTTCGTATCAAATTTTGGCGCCATTGCCTGGGAATTCGGTTTTGAAATTTCTAACTAGTGTGCGCTTTACTTTATGTCTTCTTCTATTCTATCGCACTTTGCTTGCTTTACTTGGCGTTATTAGGTAAACATGGGCGAGCCGGAAGAAGAGAATGTGTTTTCGGACATAGATGAGTACATTGAGGATACAAATGCCATTGTCCCTCCTGGAGTTAATGTTGAAACCTTCAAAGTGGAGCACAGTCTAATCCTAGTGCTAAAGGCCGAGAGGTTCTTCTGAAATTCCACTGACGATGATCCGACACAACATTGCAGAAACTGTTTGGGTGTGTGTGCAATGCATAAGCACAAGCATGTCTCGGATGATGTCCTAAGGTTGACGGTGTTCAATTACTCTTTAGTCGGAGCAAATCTACCTCCTAATTCCATCCACACTTGGGCTGAACTTGTCCGAGCTTTCCTAGAAAAATGGTTCCAACAAAGCAACAAGTCCGAGCACTGGGATAAAATTTTCTTCTTCAAGCAATTACCGGGAGAGAACCTACATGAGGCACGGGCTAGATTCAAGCTATATTTGGTGTGGTCACCGAATCATGGGTTTTTGGACACTATTTATTTGGAGAGGTTTTACATGGTCTTGGATCCTATGAATCAATCCATATCCAATAATGCGGCGGATGGATCATTCATGGATAAAACATTTGCAAATCCTTGACGGCATGGCCGAACATAGCCAAGCATGGCATTCGGAAGACACCACGGGTGGAATTTCATATGATACTCCTTCCTTGACCAACATGATTAAGGAGAATCAAGAAAGAGATCAAGTAATTTCCAGGCTTGCTACTAATGTCAATATGTTGACAAAAATGTTCACTAAAAGCCAAACAAAGAAAGTAAATGTTGCGGAAGATGTGCAACCAATGTCAAATGAGGAATGCGAAGAAGAAAATTATGTTAACAATTCACAAGGAGGATATCAAAGGCAACACTACCAAAGCTCGGGACAACCACACTAATAGAGACCGAACCCGCAAGGGCCAGGTAACCCAACAATGGCAAAATGACCAGGGTAGTTCAAATCAAGGGAATTGGAGTAACAACAACAACAATTTCTCAAATTGGAGTTCAAACCCCTATGTTTCACCAAAGGGGCAATATTCTAACTCTCTACATTGGAAGGAGGGTTCTTCAAGTGATTCTAAGTTGGAAAACATGCTGGAAAGAGTATTGCAAAATCAAAAGTGGTATGACACTTCAGTGAAAAATATGAGCAAGCTTGTGAGTTCTCACATCGCCTCTATTCAAAGGTTGGAGATGCAAATGAGCGATTTATCAAAAAAGAAAACCCGAAGCAAAAAGGCACACTCCCAAGTGATACATTTGCAAACCCAAAAGGTAGTGGAAGTGGCCCAACCTCTCATTGTATGGCCATTACAACTCGAAGTGGGAAACTACTTCAAAGTGAGAACGAACGAGTGGTCGAAGTGGAAGATTTTGAACAAGAAGATGAAGCACAAATTGAGGTGCCAAATGCTATTGAAGTTGAAAGAATCCCGAAGAAGGTGAGAGCTCAAGAAGTGAGTTGTGAAAAGGTTGAGGAAAGGTAGTATAGGCACCAAAACCTCTAGCAGAAATTCCTAGACCTCCCCTTCCTTTCCCTCAAAGACTAGCTAGAAAGGTTGATGGTAGCAAACTCGAGAAGTTATATGACATCCTAAAGCAATTATCAGTGAACATTCCATTTGTGGAAGCATTTCAAGAGATGCCGGATTTTTCTATGTACTTGAAGGATTTGATCACCAAAAAGAAAACCACCAAGAATGAAGTGGTGAGTGTCACCCACTAGGTTAGCTCCATCATTGCAACTACCGCCGTCCAAAAGAAAGAGGACTCGGGGGCTTTCACCATTATATGCACTATAGGATTGTGTGACTTTTCATGAGCTCTCTGTGATATTGGGGCTAGAATCAACTTAATACCTATTTCTATCTACAAGCAAGCGGGATTGGGAATGCCTAGGCTTACAAATATGAGGTTGCAAATGGTCGACGGTTCGATAAAGCGACTGGTGGGGATAGTGGATGATGTGCTTGTGAAAGTGGGGATGTTTCTCCCCCTACCGACTTTGTTATTCTTGATTGTGTTGTTGATGAAGAGATCCCTATCATCTTGGGGAGACAATTCTTTGCTACCGGGGGAGCACTCATGGACTCGAAAATAAATGAGATTAAATTACGAGTTAATAACGAAGACGTTACCATTCAAGCAAGGGTATGAAGTTGCCAAATGCATACGAAAGTATCTCAGTCACTAATGTGGTTGATGTGGTAGAGGATGCTTTTGAGGTAAATATGGAAGAAAAATGCCTTGGTGAGGCATTGGCGACGATTTTGATGAATTTGATGGAGAAGATATAGAAGGTATGTGGAAACGGTGAATGCATTGGAAGGGATGGGTTCCTACACTTATGCACCAAAGAAGCTTTCTCCTGACTTGGAGAATAGAGCCACTCCTCCCGGTAAGCCTTCAATCGCCAAGCCGCCTCAACCTGAACTCAAGCCACTTTTGCCGCACTTAAGGTATAAATTTCTTAGCTCTAATTAAACTCTACCCGTAATATTTTCCCCTTTGTTAAATGATGTGAAAGTTGAAAACTAATTGGAGGCCTTAAGGGATCATAGACGAGCCATTGGTTAGACTATAGTGGATATTTAAGGGATTCCTGCCGGTATTTTTAAGCACAAGATACAGCAGAGAAAGATAGAAAACCTAGTGTGGAGCATCAAAGGAGGTTAAATACTTCCATTCAAGAGGTGGTGAAGAAGTAAACCATAATATGGTTGGATATCGGGGTTGTCTACCCCATTGTCGATAATCCTTGGGTGAGTCCAGTGCAATGTGTGCCAAAGAAGGGAGGCATGACCGTGATTCAAAATGACAAAAATAATCTCATTCAAACAAGGACGGTGACCAGGTGGAGAGTTTGCATGGACTACCGGAAGCCCAATAATGCTACTTGTAAAGACCATTTTCCAATGCCTTTTATTGATCAAATTCTTGATAGGCTAGTGGGAAGATCATTTATTGCTTCTTGAATGGTTACTCCAACTACAACTAAATCAACATAGCCTTAGAGGACCAAGAGAAGAAGACATCCACATGTCCCTATGGGACCTTTGCTTTTAGCCGGATGCCATTTGGGCTATGCCATGTCCCGGCTACATTTCAACAGTGTATGATGTCGATTTTCTCGAACATGGTGGAGGATTTCTTAGAAGTATTGATGGATGACTTCTTTGTAATTGGTGATTCCTTTAAGCATTGCCTTGATAATCTTAGGCAAGTACCCAAAAGATGTGAGGAGATAAACCTTGTGCTCAATTAGGAAAAATGTCACTTCATGGTGGACGATGGTATTGTTCTTGGCCATAAAATCTCCAAGCAATGCATTGAGATTGATCGAGCAAAGATTGAAATAATTTCCAAGCTTCCTCCTCCCACTTTGGTCAAAGGTGTTTGGAGCTTTTTGGGTCACGCCGATTTCTATCGGCGATTTATCAAGGACTTCTCAAAAATTGCAAGTCCCATGTGCAAGATTCTTGAAAAGGATGATAAATTTTTGTTTGATGAGAAGTGCCTCAAAGATTTTGAGAAATTGAAAGCAAGGCTCACCACAGTACTATTATTGTCACACCGATTGGTCTCTTCCATTTGAACTTATGCGTGACGCTAGTGGTGTGGCTATTGGGGCAGTGCTTGGTAAATGGCATAACAAGATTCTTCGTCATGTCTACTATGCGAGAAAGTCACTTAATGGTGCAAAAACTAATTACACCATAACTGAGCAAGAACTTCTTGCCATTGTCTATGCTTTTGAAAACTTTCAGGCCTATTTGTTGGGATCCAAGGTGATAGGCTACACTGATCATGCTACTCTCCGCTACCTTATGGTGAAGAAGGATGCAAAAACGTGATTGATTAGGTTGATTCTTTTATTACAAGAGCTTGATTTTGAAGTCAAAGATCGAAAAGGCATAGAGAATCAAGTTGTGGATCACTTATCTAGACTTGAAGAGGCAGGGAGACCAAAAGAAGTTCTTAAAATTAATGATGCCTTCCCAAATGAACACCTTCTGGCAATATCTAGCACCTCAACTCCTTGGTATGCCGATATTGCTATCTTCTTTATTAATGACCTTATCCCTAATGAATTAGAAGCTTATAAAAACAAAGAGTTCTTGAGGGATTGTAGGAAATACTATTGGGAGGATCCCTTTTTATTTCGGATTTGCACCGACAACATCATTCGGCGTTGTGTTCCAGAAGATGAGGTGACTCAAATTCTCAAAGCATGTCATGACTCTCCAGTTGGGGGTCACCACGGTGGAACCGTACAGCGGCAAAAGTGCTTACGTGTAGCTATTATTTGCCATCAATCTACCAAGATGCAAACCTGATGGCCAAGGCATGTGATCAATGTCAAAGACAAGGGTCAATTTCTAGAAGGCATGAGATGCCTATAAATTTTGTGATGGAGGTAGAGATCTTTGATGTGTTGCGATATATCCTATGGGTCCCTTCATAAGCTCCTACGACATAACATATATCTTGGTAGCATTAGATTATGTCTCAAAATGGGTTGAAACAGTTGCTTTGCGAAAAAATGAGGTGAGGAGTGTAACCGCTTTCTTGAAGAAGAACGTATTTACTCGGTTTGGGACCCCAAGGGCCATCCTTAGTGATGGTGGTTCTCACTTTTGCAACAAAGCTTTTGCCGAGCTACTCCATAAATATGGAGTTAAACATAAGGTGGCCACCCCTTATCATCCTCAGTCAAGCGGTCAAGTTGAAGTGTCCAACCAAGATATCAAGAACATTCTAGCAAGAACCGTTAATGCAAACATGAACAACTGGTCAAAGAATCTAGATGATGCATTGTTGGCTTATCGAACGGAATTTAAGACACATATTGGCACCTCACCTTACTGGTTGGTTTTTGGTAAGGCTTGTCACTTGTTAGTGGAGCTTGAACACAAATCCATGTGGGCATTGAAAAAGTTTCTTTATTGGGCCGAAGCTGCTAATATAAGGATGACACAACTCAACGAGATAGAAGAGTTATGTTTCTATGCCTATGAGAATGCAGCCATGTATAAACAAAGAGTGAAGTTTGTTCAAGACTAGAAGATCTTGAAGCGAGAATTCAAATCCGGTGACTTGGTCTTATTGTTTGACTCAAGGTAGAAGTTCTTTCTCAACAAACTCAAATCCAAATGGTCTGGCCCATTCAAAGTTATTAGCGTGTCTTCCTATAGTGCTATTGAATTGGAATCCGAGGATGGGACTCGCACCTTTCAAAGTAAAAAGCCAAAGGGTAAAGCATTACCTTGGAACCATTGGAGAAATGCAATTGGTAGAACAATTCAAACTCAAAAATGGCCCTGTACCAACCTCCACCACTTATTAGCCAAAATAGGACAACATCGTCGTGCTGCAATATTAAATCAAGTCCTTCATGGGAGGCAACCCATGCGTTGATATCATTTTTTGTTAGATCTTTATCTTCTTAGGTTTATTTGTAACTTTTGAATAGTTTGATGTGCGTGTTTAGAGCGCAGGCTGCTCAAAATACAAAGAAATGAGATGCACAAGTAGAGGGAAAATGAAGGGAAGTGAACTGAGCTTCAGATGTTGTTCTGCAGCGACATATGCGGCTGAATAATGAGTTTACGGACAGCAAACTGGCTGCATACGTCAACAGAACACAATGAAAATTGGCTCATCAAAATGCGGAGAAAATTCAACTTTTACGGCCCGCAAATTGGTTCTGTGACCACAGAGTGGGTCGCACATCTGTTGCACACAACCCAGGTACTAAACCATCGCAAAACACTCCTGCGACCATAGAAGGTGTTTCGCGACGGGAATGTCACCGTACATCCCTCGGGTATTAAACCCTCATCCCCTTGTCTCTCACATGCTTGTCTCCCTACTCTAGTTTCACACACAAAAAAATAAAAACAAAATACAAAAGATAAATTCAGGAAAATAAAAAGAAGAAGAAGAGAAAGGCTTGCACATTCTACTCACCTTGCTCAGACGATTCACATCCAAAAGACTTGCTCGATTTCCCCACGATATTGTATGTGACTCTTCCCCTCCTCTTGCTCAGGTGATTTGAAATTTGTTGTTGATTTTACTTGCCTCATTCTTCCATCTTATCTATGATATCCTTCTCTCTCTACCTTGATTCTTGTTTCTTCTACTGGACATTAATTTGGGAGGAAGAATTGTTGTGGTTCAATCAAAATCAGAGGGTGTTAAAGTTAGGGTTACTGATTTGACTGTGGGTGTTAGTGATTGTTGGAAATACACAGTGGGTATTGATGGGTGGTACATAAAGTCGATCTAATGTTGTTTGTTCTGTTGTTGTTTTGTGAAATTGGGGATTAGCTGTGTAGTATAGAAGAACATGAGTTGCATAATGTTGTCTGTGGGTTATTTCTATGTGGAGAAGATAATCTCTGCGGTCCGCATAACTGATTTGCGGTCCGCAGAATCATCGCATACCTGTATGCTTGTGTGTCTGTGGAACAAATTATGTGGTTGAGTCTCCGATCGCAGAATTGGTATGCGGACCACATATCGATCGCAGAAATTAACAGATGCAAGCCAATTTTCAAGGTTCAAAATGCATTCGATCTGCGGTGGCAAACTAGTTCTGCGACCACTTCTGCGGTTTGCATAAATTCTTGTTTCTGAAAGGGGAAATTTTGTTGTGCATTTCACGGTCCGTAGATCTAGTCTACGATCACATAAGTGTTATGCATAAAATGTTTTGTCTTTCGCTTCTTTTCCATGAGCCTGAGTCCAAATATGTATTTAGCTATCAAATCAAAGTCCAATTCATAGGTCAAAACCTCAATTTCATTCTCTTATGTCGGTAAAAACCCCTACTTTATCCCAAAATCCATGTTTTAGGTGTAATAATTCATGTTGATTCTTGAAATATAACCATACTTGAGTAAAAATCACTTACCCTATTGTTTTGTATGCATTGTTCACGAAATATCATGCCTCTCCAAGTCTAGGGTTCAAAACCTGAGAGAATGAGCTAAACTTCCAACACTTAAACCAAATGCAGATGTTGCATTTGCGACCTGGAGCTGCAAAGGAGATCCTCGAAAGTGTGGCCCTGGGTCCACAAATGCGAATCCCCGCCTAACCTTTCCATATTGTTATTGCAACCAAATACTTCGCAATTGCAAAGACTCACCTAACTGCCCATGTCGCGAATGCGGCACAACTCCTCACAAATATGAGGTTCCTATAATAATGTCTTCCAACCAGAATAGTTGCTCGTATCCAAACGCGATACCGGTAATATACCTCATGACGAATAAAACCTCATTCCAAACCTCGCAACACTTCTAATGATGCCATAAATGTGTAAAAACCCATAACCATCCGTCGAAATTAACAAGCATGGAGTTCTCTCGCCCGAGATAACCATTGCTAAATTCTAAACTGTTTAGTGACATTCTTCTTTCAAACATACTTTACATGAATTCGTTAGCACTAATTCCAAGTCTAAAAACTCGTCTCACCCAGTACAAACTGCCCAACAAACAAGTCACATAAAATACTATCAAAAGCCTCATATGACGTGATCCATGCATGTTGGTTCCCCAAGTACACGCAAGTATATGTGGCCGTCAAGTAAAAAAGTGACTCGAAATTCGGATGTCGAACCCATAGAGACTTAGATTAATCGTTAACTAAGCAAACTAAAATCAATTAACTATCCAAGATAATCAAAAATATTGTTTATCTACTAAACTACTTTTGCAAATATTGAACAAGTCATTAGCTAATTTATCAAGAATGAAAACGTGTGTTTTGGATTTTACTCAAAGGAGATGAAGATTCCAGGGTTGCGGTCGGTTTGTCAATCCTATTAAATTCAATAATCACACTTGTTAATCCAGATTATCAGTGGTTGCTAATTGACCGGATCGTTTATATGAATAGCTTGTTCCCACAATACTACTCGCCTATCCAAAATATATCAATCCTATATTCCTATTGTATTGAGTCTATCATGAATGAATATAATATGATTTTTAACTAAGCAAGGCTGTTAGGTATATTCCTACTTTAACCACGAAATCGTTCCCCCGAGCCACGGGTTCAGAAACAAACTCTCGTTAATTCTACTCTAATCTAAACACGGCTTTCCCAAACATAGCATAGATCGTAGGGTGAGTGGTAGCTACAACAATTCATAAGTTAAAACTAGCATTAAAGAAACAACCACAAGATGATAATCTGAATTAACGAAGATGTAATTAATAAACGTTAATAATCATGTCAACTAGAACCCTTGAAACTATAGTGCTTAGCCACTCATGTTCGTAGTGACAATTTACCAAGTATTTTGCATAAACAAATTACAAAGAAAAGATGAAGGAATTAATAACTCAGTGATGTTCTCCTCCAAAAGTTGTTCCACGTGAAGTTCTTGCCTCCAACAATGGCTTCCTCCTCCTCTCAACTCGTTTGTGGAGTATTTATATGTTAGGGCCGAAAATCCCTCGGTCTAAATCCCGGTTGGAGTCTTTTAACCTGCGACTTTTAATTACTGGGCTATAGACCTTGCGAAGCCAGGCGTATACTGCGGTCAACCTGGCTGTAGAGCTGGCTCCGCCTGGCCTGTAGTGCGGTCAAGCTGGCTCTACTTGGTCTGTAGCCCGGTAAGGCAGGCAATAGAGCTGGCTTTACTTGGTCTGTAGCACGATGTAGGTACTTGATGCTTTTGTGCTCTTTTCTTCACTGTGCATGACAACTTTCCAAATCACTTCCAATTGACTCCTACACATATAAATACCATTATTTAGCTCGATCACAAATATTCACACTAAATTTAACAAGCTCGAGGCACAATGCAGGGTTAATTACATGCAAAAATATGGATTTTTAGAGAAACATCAGCACCCCACACTTAAGCTCTTGCTCATCCTCGAGCAACCAACAATTAATACTATTCTTGGGCACTTTACACATTTGAAGCACACTACACAAATGACCATGTTTGATGACAACAATTAAACTGTAGCATATGCAATCACTTACACTTCCCTTAACTTATGCCACTCTTCAAAAATATTCAAAACAAAGACGACATGCTTATAACAATCCTAGTCTCTAAACCGACTCAGTGCCACAATGCACTCATGGTTTGAACACCCAATATCCTAGAGAAGTCTAATAACGTTACCTATCCCTCATGAAACCATGTGCCCTCACAACAAGAACAAAAGAGTAAGTTGAATCCACACACTTAAATCAAATGCTCAAGTATATTTTAAGGACTCATATATATAAAGAATACCAGTCACTCTCACAAAGAAGTCACATGCATGCTAGGCTTGCCCTTAATGTAAATCTATTCTAATGTAAGCTCACTTGGTCTAAAATCAATGAGGATTTTTTTATAGTTGTAATGTGGGCTAAGGGACAGGAAGGATATATTTAGGAATAGTGGCTAACCCTCCTAAGCACATTAACATATCACATAATCAACTGTAAGCGCAAATTCTTCAATCCCAATTTTAATTTCACAACTACAATCATCCCTAACAACGTTCCCTCTTTCTTTAGGCACTACTTTAATTCATACCCACTAGCAAGAACAAGATGTCAATTTATTCATCTATATTTTTCCCTCTCTTTATTCAAATTTTTCTTTTTCTTTACAATTTTCGCTAGTGGTGTATTCATTTAAAATACAAGTGCACCTTTCTTTCTTTCATTAGTTCCACTCTAAAGCCACCCAAATTCTCTCCTTACTTCTTTTAGCGCTCATCTCACAATTAAAGTACTTGAAGAGGTAAAAGGATCAAAATAACATCAATTAAGAATACAAAGGGTATAGGCTTGTAATGTGGCTGCCAAATAAAGGTTTCTAGGCTCAAAATGGTTAACTAGGGATAGATTTTATTTGTGATGGCAATAACACTCGAAAAGATCAAAGAAAGCCTAAATCATTTTCCTAATCGAGCCTCACCTAAACATTCACTTCGACTTACATACGGGGCAAGTTCTAGACACAAGTACAATGACATGGACTACACAAAAATCTCACTTCACACATGGCACATGACTCACTAAAGAAGGTCTCATTCCGAGTCTCAAACTAATGCAAGTATTCACGGAGTCCACAAGGTATTAAGCATTAAGCACAAACTAAACATAAGTCAAGAAAATGAGACATAGGTATCACAAAACATGCTATCCAAATAACCAAGCCATCATGAGCCATTTTAGCACATAGGGAAGATATTACACATGTCAAAGCCTAAATATGCTACTATCAAATAAGTCAAGGGCGCCTAGGAATCTCATCTTTCTTCCTCCCATTTTTCCTAAGTCCTACTCCAAAAAATAAAATAAAAGAAAAAACTACTACCCGGTTCAAACTACATCCCATGAAAAAGAACCGAGTCACAAAAAAAAAACCACGGGGGGGTTTTACTACCTAAAGGGAACTAAAAGACATATTAAAACTAGAGTTATAATCCACAAACAATAATCAATACACCAAATCCGTCAAACCCTGAAAGGAACTACTCCATAAACATGGAGAAATTCATCACAAATATAATTGAAGTATAGGAAAACATAGATTCGATCCAAACCCGGGTCTTGAGTGAGAAAAGAATGATGAGATCCTTGTCCTTGTTCCTTCCCACTCCTCCTAGCTTCCTTAGGTCTAAAATCTGTCAAAAGTCCCCAATATCGTGTTTTTGGGTGTACTTAAGCCGTCTCAAAACAAGCCCCGGCGAAATTACCCTTTCTCAGCGAAATAGGAAAATAGCTCTGGGAAAAATGCACAGGCGCCGCATTTGGCGATGCGCTGCACATCGCATTAGTGGAGATTTCTAGAAACTTAGAAATTTTCACTCTAGAACCTTAGAAATTTCTAGGAACTTAGAAATTTTCTGCTGCCTTATGCTTTTGCTTTTGCATTGTTAAATCCAAAGCTCACTTCAATGTGCTTCTTGCCTAACTCTCCATTATCAATTTCCTTTCCCAATTCTTTGTTTTGTCTTTTAATATTAGCTTTAATATTTTGCATGATGCATTTTTCCACTAGCACCTCATTAGTCACGTTAGCTTGCAGCATAATTTCATCCATTTGTTAGTTTTTTCTTCTTTTTTCTATGCATACTCAGTTTTCGACCTTCGAATTCGATCCCAGCTTAGCACTTGGACTTCTACTCAGACTTCAAAGTCCCAATAAATTCATTTTAGCTCTAAAAATACGCCTTAGCTCGGAATCACAACCTACACAAAAGAAATCACATTATGGGTATAAATAATTCACATCTAAGCACCAACACAATTAAAGTGTAGCAAATAATAGGTGTAATGTAGCCAACAATCTATATTTCTAGCCTACCATCAATACCTCACACTTAAACCATTGGTCATCCTCGAGCAATCAAATTACACTTCACATAGAGACGTCCTTTTTATCAGACAACTTCCCTAAGGCATCATGCCAAGAATATTTAAAGCAGATTAAGCACCATATTGTGACATCCTAGCCTCAAGACTCAACTCACAAGCACCATGTGTATTTTCTTCAAAACTCGCTCACTTGCTCTAACACAGAGGACTATGACATTACATTTCATTCGCAAATCATGTACCCTTGCATAAACATTAGAGAGTACTTCCATATAAAATGAAATTCAAGAAAAAATTGGAACTCAAGATAGAAAGAATTTAGTCATTCTCTGAATTACAATTCATATGCCACAGAAGACGTACCATAGGCTTGTCCGTAGTGTAATACTCTACTAATTGAGCTCATTCAGTCAACGATCAAGTAGGATTTTATTTGGTTGTAATGTAGGCTGCGGGACGGGTAGGATAGATTTGAGTACAGTGACCATACCTCCCTAAGCACTTTAATACATATACATTTAACCGTTCAAAACCCCACATTTATGTCAAACTATAACTCCTCCTTCATATTAATATACATCAACTCCCTACTTCTTTACGCACAATCACATCAATGGTTACCACTACAAGGAATATTTTTCACCACCATACTACTATTTTTTTCATTTTCTTTTTGAATTCAAGTGGCTCTTACTTTTTCAAAACAATGTACCTTTCTCCGTATTTCAATAATTCCACTCAAAAGCCAAACCAACACCCCACACTTTAACTTTTATAAAGTTCATAACAAATTCAAGTGCTCACTAGAGGTAAAATGTTCAACTAGATGGTCAATTTAAACAAATGGGTACGACTTGTAATGTTGTTTCCCAAGAAACAAGATTACAAGCTCAAAGGAGTTAACTAAGATACATAACAATTAGGTGGGTAAAAACATATAACTAGCTCAACAAAGAAACGCCTATATCACTTCCAAGACTGAATAAAACTTCTATTTTGCTTTGCAAACACAAGGGGCAAATTCTAGACATCAAATGCAATGCACAGAATGACACAAAACCTCACACTCACATGGCACATAACTCACTCAAGATTGGATTCATCAAAACACTCTAGTCAAAGCAGTTAAGAAAAGTTAAGAACATTCAATTTAAGGTACTTATACAAGAGTCAAAAACTGAGTCTAAGCGTTGCAACTAAAGAACTTACTATTCTCAAGGCATAATAAAATCAAGAGACATTTCTTTTATTTAAAATCGCAGAAAAGGTTTACTACTAGCACAAAAATAAAAACTACGACTCCCTATACCAGGTTCAAAAAAACCCTTAGAAAAGAACCGTGGAAAAAATATAAAACAAGGGGGAATTATTACACTACCTACAACTGAAAATATTTTTGTCTTTTTTCTTTCGAATTTCATCCCTCTAGAACCTGTAAATGATATCCATCGTCAGGACGAAATAGAAAAGTTTAAAATTTATATGATTCTTTTTTCAGTTTTTTTTCTATGTCCAATTACTACAACTAAAAAAAAACTAATATACATACATATATATTAGTTGTGGCATGTCCCCATGGCACACAATTAAAAGCATAAGGTAAAGGAAACTTCCCCGAACATCTAGTCGGGTTATGAGTCAAAGTCGGGCTCTATTCCTCGAGCCCGAACTAATGCACACATCCATGCATATAGCTTCGTCTCAGCCTTCACACTTATTTCTCACTCACCGCAACCTTCTCTTTCGACATCTTTACTTTCCACTAAACACTCGCAACTGGTTTTTCCTTTTTCACCCCCTTTTCTATATCCATCTTGAAAATCATAGTCTCCTCACCCACTTTAAGCATGATCTTTCTCTCATATATATCTAATATCGCTTTGCCCGTCACTAAGAATGGTCTTCCTAGGATGAGGTGGACCTCCTTATTTTCCTCCATATTCGCCACTGTAAAATCCATAGGAAATACGAACTTATCCACTCGAACTAAAACATCTTCCACTATCCCCTCGGGTATTAAAGTCGTTTGGTCTGCAAGCTACAAAGATATTGGTGCCGACCTTATCTCTCCAATCCCCTTCTCTAGTTTCTTGTAAATAGATAGAGGCATTAAATTAATTGAGGTACCATAATCACATAATGACTTACAAAAATTAATAGTTCCTAAAGAGAAAGGTATAGTAAAACTCCTAGGATCTCAACAGTTTTGTGTGAGTTTATTTTGTAATATCGCACTGCAATGCTCTGTGAGCTTGACCACTGAGGTCTCCTCTACTTTCCTCTTCTTTGTAAGGATCTCTTTCAAGAATTTAACATAAGAAGGTATTTGTGGGAGCAGTTTTGTGAATGGTAAGATTACATGAACCTGTTTCAGCACATCCAGAAATCTCTCGAACAATTTGTCCAGCTTTTCTCTACAAAGCTTTTGAGGGAAAGGTAGCGCAGGCATATGCTTGCTCTCCTCATGTTCCTCCTTTCTCAATTTTTCTTCCTTCTTTTTTCTCTCAGCTTTATTCAGGCCTTTCTTCCTTGTCCTCGTCGCTTTTCAGCTGCTCCCACTTTCTTTTTCAAGTCTCACATCTTTTTGGATCGGGGTATGATCTTTCAACACTTGCCCACTTCTCAAGGTTACAACATTCACTGTTTCTTTGGTATCTCTTTCAATATCAGCAGGGAAATTGCCCGGAACCCTCTCAGATAATATTGTTCCAATCTGTCCTACTTGCTTCTCTAAATTTTGAATAGCTGCTCCTTGTACTTCAAATATTTCATCAATTTTCACAATGAAAGCCTTCATGAGATCTTCTAGACCAGGCTGATTAGGATGTTGAGGTTGAAACTGCTGCCTCGGCTGATTCACAAAACCATGACCTCCTTTTCCATGAAGTATGAGGTTGTTCTGTTGCCATGCATTAGCGGTACCCCCAAGTGAACTCCATGAAAACCTGGGGTGCTTTTGACCCATTGCTTTAAAATTATAATTTCCCACAACATTCACTTCCTCAGTTGAGACTTGACACTCATGAGTAAGATGTCCTCTTCCACATATATCACAAGTTACGTGAGGCTCACTTTGTATCGAGGCTATAAGCTTTCGTATTTCATTAGCCATAGCATCGAACTGTACCTGTACAGACGTGTTAGCACCAACTTGGTGAACACCAGTTGATCTTCTTCTTTCAGCACTCTTAGAGGGCCACTGATTGGCATCTTCAGATAACTCATCAAGAATTGTAACTATCTCCTATGGAGTGTTCTTCATGAAAGACCCACTGACTGCATTGCTCAATGTTCTACGTGAGGCCGATGTCAATCCATCCCAAAAGGTTTCGAGTTGCATCTAGAGTTCAATTCCACTATGTTGACACTTTTGAACTATCTCCTTAAACTGCTCCCGTGCTTGAAAAATAATTTCAGTTTCTTTCTAGAAAAAGTTATGAATTTCTCTTCTAAACTTGTCCGTTTTAGTTGAGGAGAAATATTTATCAAGGATATTTCTGGTCATCTCCTCTCATGTTCTAATCAATCCCGTGGGCAAGCTTCAAAGCCGCTGTTTCGTGTCATCTTTAAGTGAAAAGGGGAATGCCCTTAAGTACATTGCATCTTGTAACACCCCATTATATAATGAAAGGTGTTTATAATCTCCTCAAAGTCCATTAGATGTGTGTTTGGATCTTCGGTCATCTTTCCTCTAAAAACACAACAATTCTTAATGGTTTGAAGCAACCCTTGCTTCTACTCGAGGTAGTCTAACACTTGATAAGCCTTGATTGTAGACCGGTCTAGCATAATCGCCCAGTGATCTCCCAGGCACGGGACCTATTTTTCGAACTAGTGTGCAGCCAAAGGTTGATTTTGAGCAATTCTCCAACTCCTCTCTTCTTCATAGATAATCTGTGCATCTCGAATTGGTGCTTCCTCAGCATCCCGTGCAGCTTTTTCTCGTTGTTGGGCTACCTCACTTTCAGCCAAAACTACATTATCATCACCCGTTTCTAGCCATAGTTTCTTTGGTTAAGGACTGCCCAACCTTTTCTAACATCTCGGTGAGATTTCTTTCCTTCCTCAACTGTCGCAGTTGTTTTTCTATCTCGGGCTCGTATCGTATCACTTCTTTTGCAAAAGCTCGAATCATGCACGAATGTAAGCCTATAAACTGTGCATAGTCAATGAACACCAAACGTCAAAAGAGAAAATAGAAAAAAAGAAAGAGAAAAAATTCCTAAATTAGCACTACAAAATATTTCAAACACAATTGATTGCCAATCTCCGGCAACCTCGCAAAAGTTTGACGAGCGCAAAACACAAATATAAATTGTGCTCACTAATAAAAAATAGTATAGTATAATATCGTATCCATAAGGATTGGATTTAAACAGTATTCTCGTACTTTGTAGCTTGATTGCTATCAAGGAGGATCAACAATTGAGATTTATATGACTGAGAATTGAAATTGACTAAGAATCTAAATCTATTGACTAGTGACTATCAGAAAAGAAATAAGCAACTAAGGTTAGCAGTGGAGAAAATAGGTTTTGACAGGATAGGTGCAAGATAATTATTCGGGATCTAACTATCGATAATTCACTTCCAATCTTCAAGTAAGTCTCTCGAATTCACTCTATTATTAGTTCAAACGTTCAGCAAAAACTCCTCTCTAGTCGTAACCTCACGAGATGAACCAATTTAAGCACTCTGAAGATAGGTTAGAATGCGTAGTGGATCAGTTTTTAGGAAAACCTCTTCTGATTATTCTCGTAACTAGGTTTAATCAATGATTCACCTAGCCTCTTTAGATTACTTAGAATAATCTATGATCTCAACCAACAATATGATGCAAAGATATCACAAGTTATGCCTCTCTCGATTACATAAACTAGTGAATATAGATGCAATAATTAAATCTTCCAAAAGATTCAAATACATTAAACTAGAGTTGTAATCCACTAACAATAATCAATACACCAAATCCATCAAACACCAAAAGGAATTACTCCGTAGACATGGAGAAATTCATCACAAATATAGTTGAAGTACAGAAAAACACAGATTCCATCCAAACTCGGGTCTTGAGTGAGGAAGGAATGATGAAATCCTCGTGCTTGTGTTCTCCCACTCCTCCTTAACTTCCTTAGGTCTAAATTCTATCAAAATTCCCCAAAATCATGTTTTGGGCTGTATTTAATCTATCTCAAAACAAGCCCGAACGAAGTTATCCTTTCTTAGCCGAAATAGGAAAATAGCTCCGGGAAAAATGCAAAGGCGCGCCACATTGGGCGACGCATTGCCCGTCCTATTAGTGGAGATTTCTAGAAACTTAGAAATTTTCACTCCGTCAAATTTTTCTCTTGCCGCGTCGCACCACGCAACGGCCGGTGCGTCGCACCATTGTATTGTTTCTGTTGCCTTATTCTTTTGCTTTTGCAATGTTAAATCTAAAGCTCACTTCAATATGCTTCTTGCCTAACTCTCCATTATCTCTATCCTTTCCCAATTCTTTGTGTTTTTCTACTAATATTAGCTTTAATC
This sequence comes from Nicotiana obtusifolia, assembly GCA_002018475.1. NCBI lineage: Eukaryota > Viridiplantae > Streptophyta > Magnoliopsida > Solanales > Solanaceae > Nicotiana > Nicotiana obtusifolia. The sequence continues at coordinate 93,420 of MCJB01002381.1, read as the reverse complement.
TTTTGCGTGATATATTTTTCCACTAGCACCTCATTAGTCATGTTAGCTTGCAGTATAATTTCATCCATTTGTTAGTTTTTCCTTCTTTTTTCTATGGTTACTCAATTTTCTACCTCCGAATTCGATCCCAGCTTAGCCCTTGGACTTCTACTCTGACTTCAAAGTCTCATTATATTCATTTTAGCTCTAAAAATACTCCTTGGCTCAGAATCACAAACTACACAAGAGAAATCACACTATGAGTATAAATAATTCATATTTAAGCATAAACACAATTAAACTGTAGCAAATAATAGGTGTAATGTAGCCAAAAATCTATATTTCTAGCCTACCATCAACACCCCACACGTAAACCATTCCTCGTCCTCGAGTAATCAAACTACACTTCACATAGAGACGACCATTTTATCAGACAACTTCCCTAAGTCATCATGCCAAGAATATTTAAAACAGATTAAGCACCATATCATAGCATCCTAGCCTCAAGACTCAACTCACAAGCACCACGTGTATATTTTTCAAAACCTTCTCGCTTACTCTAACAGAGAGGACAAAGTCATTACCTTTCCTTCGCAAATTATGTGTCCTCGCATAAACATTGGAGAGTAGTTACATATAAAATAAAATTCAAGAAGAAATTGGAACTCAAGATAGAAAGAATTTACTCACTCGCCAAACTAAAATTCATATGCCACAGAAGACGTACCATAGGCTTGCCTGTAATTTAATACTCTACTAATTGAGCTCATTCAGTCAAGGATATAGTAGGACTTTATTTGGTTGTAACGTAGGCTACCTGACGGGTAGGATAGATTTGGATATAGTGACTACACCTCCCTAAGTACTCTAATACAAATACATTTAACTGTTTAAAATCCCACACTTATGTCAAACTATAACTCCACCTTCACATCAATATACATCAACTCCCTACTACTTTACGCACAATTGATTTTATTTTTTTTTGAATTCAAGTGGCTCTCACTTTTTCAAAACAATGCACCTTTCTCCTTATTTCAATAGCTCCACTCAAAAGCCAAACCAACACCCCACACTTTAAATTTTATAAAGTTCAAAATAAATTCAAGTGCTCACAAGAGGTAAAAGGTTCAAATAGATGGTCAATTCAAACAAATGGGTACAACTTGTAATGTGGTTGCCAAAGAAACAAGATTATAGGCTTAAGGAGTTAACGAAGATACATAACAATTACGTGGGTAAAAGTATATAACTAGCTCAACAAAGAAACACCTATATCACTTCCAAGACTGAATAAAACTACTATTTCGCTTTGCAAAGACAAGGGGCAAGTTCTAGACATCAAATGCAATACACAGAATAACACAAAACCTCACACACACATGGCACATATCTCACTCAAGATCGAATTCATCAAGATACTCTAGTCAAAGCAGTTAAGCAAAGTTAAGATCATACAATTTAAGGTACTTATACAAGCATCAAAAACTGAGCCTAAGCGTCCCAACTAAAGCACTTACTATTCTAAAGGCATAATAAAGAATAGAGATATTGCTTTCACTTAAATCACAGCACAAGGTGTCCTACTACAATAAAAATAAAAAATACTACTCCCTACACCTGGTTCAAACAATACCCTTGGAAAAGAACTGCGGCACAAAGAAAAACAGAGGGGGTATTATTACACTACCTAAAACCAATATTTTTGTCTTTTTTCTTTTGACTTTCATCCCTCAAGAAACCTATAGATGATATCCATCATAGGGACGAAATCAAAAATATTAAAATTCTTATGATTTGTTTGCAATTTTTTTTTCTATATCCAACTACTACCACTAACAAAAAGAAAACTAATATACGTACATACATACAAATATCCTCCACCCCACGCTTTAAGTTGTGGCATGTCCTCATGGCATACTCACCGCAGCTTTCTCTTTCGACCCCTTCACTTTCCACTCAAGACTCGCAGCTGGTTTTTCCTTTTTCACCCCTTTTTCTACATCCATCTACACACTCTCCTCGCCCACTATAAGCATGAGTTTCTCTCATGTATATCTACTATCGCTCTGCCCGTCGCTAAGAATAGTCTTCCTTGATGAGGAGGACCTCCTTGTTTTTCTTCCATATTCAACACTATAAAATCCACAAGAATACGAACTTATCCACCGGAACTAACACATCTTCCACTATCCTCTCGGGCATTAAAGTCGTTGGGTCTGCCAGCTGCAAAGATATTGGTGCCAACTTTAACTCTCCAGTTTCCTGTAAATAGATAGAGGCATTAAATTAATGGAGGCACCAGAATCACATAAAGACTTATCAAAATTAATAGCTCCTAAAGAGCAAGGTATAGTAAAACTCCTTGGATCTCCACACTTTTGTGGGAGTTTATTTTGGAATATCGCATTGCAATGCTCTGTGAGCTTGACCACTGAGGTCTCTTCTACTTTCCTCTTCCTCGTAAGGATCTCTTTCAAAAATTTAGCGTAAAAAGGCTTTTGCGAGAGAACTTCTGTGAATGATAAGTTTACATGAAACCATTTCAGCATATCCAGAAATCTCTCAAACTGCTTGTCCAGCCTTTCTCTACCTAGCTTTTGAGGGAAAGGTAGCGCAGGCATATGCTTGTTCTCCTCATGTTCCTCCCTTCTGCTTTCTCTCAGCTTTCATCTGGCCTTTCTTCTTCTTGTCCTTTTCACTTTTCAGCTGCCCCTCACTTTCTTTTTCAAGTCTCACATCTTTTTGGAGCAGGGTGGGATCTTTCATCTCTTGCCCACTTCTCAAGGTTACAACATTCACTGTTTCTTTGGAATTTCTTTCAGTATCAGCAGCGATAGTGCCTGGAACCCACTCAAATAATATTATTGCAATTTTTCCCACTTGCTTCTCCAAGTTTCAAAATGTTGCTCCTTGTACTTCAAATCTTTCATCAGTTTTCACATGAAGGCCTTCATGAGATCTTCTAGACCAGGCTGATTGGGCTGTTGAGGTTGAAACTGCTTCCTAGGCTGATTCATAAAACTTTGAACTCCTTGTCCCTGAAGTTTGGGGTTGTTTTGTTGCCATGCATTAGTGGTTCCCCTAGGTGAACTCCATGAAAAATCGGGGTGCTTTTAACCCGTTGCGTTAAAATTATAATTTCCCATAGCATTCACTTCCTCAGTTGAGACTTGACACTCATGAGTAGGGTGTCCTCTTCCACATATATCACAATCTGCGTGAGGCTCATTTTGTGTCGAGGATAAGGTTAGCTTTCGTATTTCTTTATCCATAGCATCGAGTTGTACTTGCATAGACGTGTTAGCATCAAATTGGTGAACACCAGTTGATCTTCTTCTTTCAACACTCTTAGAGGGCTATTGCTTGGCATTTTCAAGTAACTCATCAAGAATTGTAACTATCTCTTCATTCATCTTTCCTCTAAAAACACAACAATTCTGAATGGTTTGAAGCAACCCTTTCTTCAACTCAAAATTATTATCTGCAATTGGAGGTGGTCTAACACTTGATAAGCCTTGATTGTAGACTGCTCTAGCATAATCTCCCAGTGATCTCCCAGGCATGAGCTATATTATCGATTCCGTCTGCAGCCAATGGTTGATTTTGAGCAATTCTCCGACCCCTCTCTTCTTCATAGATAATCTGTGCATCTATAACAGCTGCTTCCTCAGCATCCGGTGCAGCTTTTCTCGTTGTTGAGCTGCCTCTCTTGCAGCCAAATCTACATTATCATCACTGTTTCCAGCCATAGTTTCTTTGGTTGAGGACTGCCCAACCTTTTCTAGTGTCTCGATGAGATTTGTTTCCTTCCTGAGCTGTCGCAGTTGTATTTCTACCTTGGGCTCGTATGGTATCACTTCTTTCGCAGAAACTCGAGTAATGCACCAATCTAAACCTGTAACCTACGCACAGTCAATGAACACAGTCTGAGGCAACTGCCTCTGTCCTACCCAGAAAAGCATAGAATCTGGCCTGGACTCCCCCTCTAGGGCGACCTCTACCCGCCCGTCCACCATCCCTAGTTGGCTGAGCGGATGGAGCGGCAACTAGGGAAGCAACCATGTCCTGGGAAGTCTATGGACCTGGCTGAATCTGTGGAGCCTGAGTAGCCTGGGGAGGTGCACCCCTCCTGAGTCTGGGGCAGTCTCTAACCATGTGGGGGGTATCACCATACTCAAAGAAAGCTCTCAGTGTGCGTGGCGGCTAGGACTGGCTCGGGCCTGGTCGACTGGACTGACCGCTGAAGGCACCCTGTGCAGGAGGTGCACTAGAAAGTGGCTAAGGAAAGTGTGCAACCTTAGACCTCACAACAACCGGAGAACCACTAGAAGTTGGAAGTGCTGAATGAGTTGGACGGCTCACATAGCCTCTACCATGACGGGCTGTAGCTGCAGCTTGACCACCATTAAATCCTCCCATACCACGGGGCCTCTTGGCCTCCCTATCATCTCTCTCACGGCATCGCATACCCTCTAACCTCTGTGCAATCTCAACCACCTACTGATATGGAGTATCTGTTTCAACTCTCTAGCCATGCTAAATATAATACCATAGTTGAGCCCCTCGATAAATTGATAGACTCGCTCTCTGACTTTAGAAACCAAGGCAGGTGCATTCCTGGACAAATCACTAAATCGGACAGCATATCCGACACAGTCATAGTACCCTGGCGCAGCTGCTCAACTCTGCGCGCCATGCATCCCGAAGGGTCTACAGGACAAACTCTCTCAAGAATAACTCTAAAAACTGAGTCTATGTAAGTGAAGCTTCCTCGGCTCTATGTAAGTGAAGCTTCCTCGGCTGGGATACCCTCCTTGTACACTCGCCACCACCGATATGCCACTCCGGACAGCTGGAAGGTAGTAAAAGCAACCTCACTCATCTCCGCAATGCCCATAGTGCGGAGAATACAGTGGCACTCCTTAAGAAAATGATGTGCATCCTCGGAAGCCAAACCACTAGAAGTAGGAGGGTAGTACTTCTTGAATCTCTCGAGCCTAAGCTGCTCCTCCTCAGATGCGGCTGACCTAATCACGGGCTGAACCAGAGCAATAGGCTGTACCGGTATAACCTTAAATACCTGATCAACTTTGACCCGCTGCTCGAGGGTATGGACCGCAGGATTTTTTGCTTCTCCCCCAGCCTGAGATGTGGCTGGCGCAAGTGGAATTAACCCCGCCTGAACTAAGGTACCAAACATGCTCAAGAACTGTGCGAGGGTCTTCTGAAGTGCTGGGGTGGCAACACGTGCCTCGGGTGCTTGTCCTCGAACTTGAGCTATTGGTGGCTCTTCTTTCGCAGATCGGGTAGGTGCTCTAACTGCACCAAGTGCCCCTCCTCGACCTCTGCCCTGGCCCCAGCCTCTCGCGGCTCTAGAAGGGATGCAGGTGTCTGATCATCGGATCCAGCAGTGCATGTCCTCACCATCTGTGAGAGAATAGAAAATTCAGTTTTCGAATTCAACCAATTTGCACCATAAGGAATCAAAGAAGTGAAGTTTCCTAACAGTTTTGCAGCCTCTCGAAAATAAAGTACAAACGTCTCCGTACCGATCCGCAAGACTCTATTAAACCTCCTTATGACTTGCAGCACCTATGAACCTAGAGCTACTGATACCAACTTGTCACGACCCCAATTTTCCTCTGTAGGATGTCGTGATGGCACCTAATCTCTACGACTAGGTAAGCCAAACATTTGATAACAATTGAATAGATATAATTAACAAAGTACTAAATACCAGTCTACTAAACTCATATAAACCTGTGAAAAATAGAATCCCAACCATAAAATTCTTAAGAACTTTGGAACAGAGCCATAAGCTCTACAGAATATAACTAAGATATCTGATATATCATTGTTTGAAAGAAATACAACTGGAAGTAAAATAGGGAAGGTGACCACGAGGCCTGCGAATGCCAAGCAAGCTTACCTTGAAGTCTCCGTAAGGTAGCTACAAATAATCTCTAATGACCGGCACGAGCAGACGTGCCTGGATCTGCACAAAAAAATATGCAAAAGCGTAGTATGAGTACACCACAATGCTACCTAGTAAGTATCAAGTCTAACCTCAGTAGAGTAGTGACGGGGCCAGGTCAAGACACCTACTAGGATATAAATAAACAGTATGAGAATGTAATAAGAGAAAATAATGGAAAGCGGAGAAACAATTTATACGAACCAAGATAATAGTATGAATTAGAACCGGAAATTTAACATGGAAATAGCACAAAAGAAACAACCAAAGAGAACTACAATGATCATATACGGGCAACAACTGCTAGAATAATAAGGAAATGAAACAACAAGAAATATTCCCACCAAAACTCTTTTCGACATGAAAAAAACAACAAGAATCACAACGAGGTACCGCCTCATGTACAATAAAATTACAGCCGTGGTACCGCCTCGCATAATCAATAATCACAACCAAGATACCGCCTCGTATTTCACATTTCTCAATTTCAATCATAATCTTTCCTTATTTCGCCGTGTGAGTCTTACATTTGAAAAAGGTTTTGGAAATAGTTTTTCCGAAATAGCTACACGCACTTTAGCCCATCTTATGACGCCGCGTGGCTTCACGTAGTTCCCCAACAAGCAACACGCACATAAGTCCCACCTTAGACCGCCGCATGCACACAAGCCCAAGCCTTATACCGTCGCATGCGCGTCAATATCAGATTATAATAACAACTTGCACCATATGTGCCCATATATCACAATTTGCCAACAATCCACAATATCAATGTTTTCACAACAATAGCCCACAGCTCCATCACAACGGGTACAAGAATATCAACAACAACAACAATAAACATAAAATGCTCAAAAGGAAGATGTTTCAACAATAACAATTTTGCCTCAGCATGATAATGACTTTCACCACTTTAACACCAATAACTCAAAAATGAGAGACAATGCATAACCACGATGTTATATAAGAATAACTCACGACGAAAGAGATAACGTGTAGCAATGACTTCAAATAATGGGAGTCAACAATGAGAGAGATAACATGAACAGTAACTTCAAGGAATAGTAATCAACAATGAAAGAGGTAACATGAACAATAACTTCTATTAATGATAATCAACAACGAAAGAGAACACATATATAATGACTTCAAATAATGATAATCAACAATGAGGAGATAGCATGTGACAATAAAAGAGGCAAGAAGTTCAACTAAAGCATGAGGCGAATTATCAATTAGGAGGTAGAACAAGTGTTAACGAAATCATTTAAGGCATGTAAGGATATACTAACACAAGTAAGAATAGATTGACTAAGAGGATTAGAACGTGATATGGCATTCAATTAAAGCATGGAAATAGTTTAAGTAGCCTAAACCGATCAAATACCACGTACAACCCGTGTACCAACTCGGCAACTTGCGTACACGGATTTCACTTAGCACAATTGAATCAAACAATACCAATCCAAAGGGGTGGTTCCCCCCACACGAAGTTAGGCAAGACACTTACCACAACTAGGCCAAATCAACACTAAAAATAGCTTTTCCCTTAAAATCCGCCTCTACGCGACTCAAATCTAACCAAAATTGACTCAATATCATCAAAGAATGCTAGGAAACTCAATTGCAATATATAAAGCTAAGATCTTTACATTTTTCCAAAAGTCGACAAAAGTCAACCCGGGGCCCACCTGATCAAAACCTAGGTCCAATGGTATATTCATTCTACCCATGACCCCACGAGTTCATATGTGTGATTAGTTTCAAAATTCGAGTCCAAATCGACTCTCAAAACTCAATTTCTTATTTTTTTAAAACTTGAAAAAGTTTCACAAATATTCACTTTGATTTCACATGATTTTGATGTTAAAATATGTTGATAGAATATGAATAGAAATGGATTAGAATCACTTACTCAAGGATTGTAGGTAAAAATCCCCCTCCAAATCGCCTCCTACCGAGTCTAGGATTCAAAAATGAAAGAATGAGAGATGAATCCCGACTTTCAACCCTTATGTTCAACTGCAGTTATCGCAATTGTGAAGAAAACCTCACAAATGCAACACTAAAGGACTGGGAAGCTCTTTGCAAAATGTGAAGATGGGATCGTATTTGCGAACTTTGCTGCTCTCGAAAAAGCGACAACTTTTGTCGCAAATGCAATCTACCCAAATATCCAGACCACTTTGCAATCGAGCCTGGCATCACAATTGCAACACGTGAGGACCCTCCTCTAAGCATGCAAATGCGACCTTGGTGTTCGCAATTGGGACACCAGAGCACCAGACACCAGTTTTCTCACAATTTCAGTCCAAAAACCATCGGTACATGTCTGAAACTCATCCGAGACCTCGAGGCTCCAAATCAGACATCAATACTAGTCTAAAAACATCATACGAACTTGCTCGCACAATCAAAACACAAAAATAACATCTAAAACTACGAATCGAACACTAAAACGCATTTCAAAGTAAAGTTCTAGAATATCAAAAGTTACAACTAAATGTCTGAATCCTATCAAATCAACTCCAAATGACACCAAATTTTGCATAAAAATTTTCAATACCATAACAGACCTATTCCAAGTCCCAAATTCAAATTCTGGGCTTGATAGCTAAAAGTCAACCTAATGTCAAACCTTTCAGCTTTAAATTGCCAAATTTCGGCAAATCAACATAAATCAACTAACGGACTTCCAAAATCATTTCCGGGCACACGCTCAAGTCCGAAATCATGATACAAAGCTAGCGGAGTCACAAAAATACAATTCCAAGGTCGTTTTCACAAAAGTCAAAGTTTGGTCAATATTTTCTAATTTAAACTTCTAAGTCAAGAATCACGGGTCCAAATCAACCCGAAAGCTTTTTGGAACGAAACTAACCGACCCCATCCGTATTTACACAAAGCGACCAGTCGGGTCGTTATAATATGTTAAACACCCATCCGTATTTTTATTATTATCATATCCTTGTGCACCTTATGGATAAGTTATGAGCCTATAATTTTGATTAAAACATATTGCTTTGTAATAATTATGTCACATGTTGACATGTTGAGCGGATTGATTGAGTGTTGGCACGCGATATTTGCCGTGCAATCATGATTATCGTGATGCACATGGGACGAAATATGGATGACATTTGCTCGAGTTTCCCATGTGCCAAAATAAGGGCGGTGATATGCGCATGTGGCGAAATAAGGGTAGCATTTATTGTTATTTCACATGTCGCGATGATGTTACGTGATGATTTCGAGGTGATTCTCGTAGTGATGTGGATGTGATGAAACGTGGATGATATTTTGATTATATACATGTTTTTCTTAATCACCGTCTTGTATTTTTTTCAATGAGTTGCTAGTTGAATTTGACATGCTACTATGTGCCTCCACTTCTAGTTGATGATTTGCTGTCAAAGTTAGATTCTCCTACGTTGAGTCATTATACATGTTCTAACGAGATTGATGATATTGCTTTTCGTCACATATTTTGTTGTTAGTTATTGATATATTGCGCAGGTTCTCCTTGACTAGTCAGTATCATATGACTTGAACCTCGTGACTACTTCACCCATGTTAGTCTTGATACTTACTGAGTACCGAAAGTGATGTACTCTTACAAACTTCTACATATTTTTGTGTAGATCCACATGTTGGAGGCAGCAGATCTTGAGAGTGAGAGCTTGCATTGGTCGTGACGATTCAAGGTAGAGTTGCATGCTGTCGCGGTCCCTTGGAGTCTCACTCGTTATATTGATACTGTTAAATTTGCATTCGAACAGTATTGCATTTTGAATATATCCTATGTATTCCGTTATAGATCCTGACTCTGTACTACCTAGTTCTTGGAAGGTGTATTGAGTATTGTCATTTTGGGCTTGTGTTATCTCTATTTCTATTTATATTAGATTTTATCTTATTATATCATGTCTTGCTAATTTTATTTGTTTAGTGCTCTGCTAACCTAGTCTTAGAGATTACGTGCCATCACGACCCTGATGGTAGAATTCGAGTCGTGACAAGTTGGTATTAGTGCCCTAGATTCATAGGTTCTATGAGTCATGAGCAAGTTTAGTAGAGTCTTGTGGATCGTTAGGGGCACATATGTACTTAACTTTGAGAGGCTAAAGGACTGTCAAGAAATATCACCTTCTTTCATTCTGTTTCATGTCAATTTGTTATTCCAAAGTTTGAATCTTTATTCTTCTATTATCTCATAGATTGTGAGGACATATTTCGCTGGATCAGCTGGGCTGTCACCAGCCCCCCACTGTTAGAGTCGCGAGGGGTTGGGGCCAAGGTAGAGGCTGAGGAGGGGGCATGTGCTTCAGCTCGAGCACCTACTAGAGCAGCAGCTATGGAGCCTCTAATAGCTCTATTGGAGGATCGGAAGCTCGAGCATGGTGAGCATGCACCTGAGGGGCCTATTATTACACCGGAGCTCCAGGAGACCTTGGCACACTTCATGAGTATGTTTTGGAGTTTGGCCCAGGCAATTTTGATCCCGATTGTACTAGCTACTTCACAAGATAGGGAAGGAGTCCAGACTCCCACCTTTCGTACGTTAGAGTAGCTGACTCACTTATCAGGCACCGGGTGTTATGCTGGTATAACTAATAGTTGCAGTTCAGCCTGAGGTAGGGCCATTCATGTCTGTTGAGGGGTAGAAGAGGTTAGAGTCAATTCAGAAACTTCATCCTCCCTAGTTCAATGGAGGGGCTCATGAAGATGCACAAGGTTTCTTGGATCATTGTCACCATATTTTGCATACTTTGGGTTTGGTGGAGTCGAACGGAGTTGACTTTACTACTTTTCAGTTGACCACTTACCTGGTGCTGGTTTTCAGACCTCTTCTTGAGAGAGTTTATTCCACAGACCTACAAGGACGAGTTGTGCAATGAGTTGGAGCATTTGTTCCATGGGATATGACTATATCCGAGTATGCTATGAAGTTTGCTGAGTTATTCCGCCATGCGGCTCCCTTGGTTTCCATTGTTAAAGAGAGAGTTTGTAAGTTTATTGAGGGACTCACCTTCAACCTCAGATTTGGGATGGCAGGGGAGATGGAGATATAGACCGTATTTTAGCAGGTTACAGAGATTTATAGGAGGTTAGAGCGTGTCCACGGGCAGGAGATGGAGGATTGGAGGCTAAGGAGCCTCGTGGTTTTGGAGGATTTAGTGGATCCTACTCTGGGGGCAAGGTGCGACACGACAGAGGTCATTTCAATCGACATGTTAAATACGCACTAGGTTTCATGTAGTGTTCCAGCTACCCATGGATGTAAGAGCACCAGTACCAGACAACAATATTTCAGTCCACCTCGTGCACGGGTTCCTATATTAGTTATTCCAATTGTCCGGGGCATACTCAGTACCAGCAGTCACACCCGCAGAGAGCTTGTTTCGAATGTGGTGCTATTAGGCACATTGTGAGAAATTGTCCCAGACTTCGAATGGGTAGACCTCAGCAGGGTGCTCAGGCTATGATTCCTACTCTAGCTTCTACCCCACCTGTATAGCCAGCTAGAGGTAGAGGACAGGCGAGTAGAGGTCGTCCTAGAGGAGGAGGACAGGCCCATTATTATACTTTCCCTGGTAGGATTGAGGCAGTTGCATTAGATGCAGTCATCACGAGTATTGTTCCAGTCTGTCATAGGGATGCTTCATTTTTATTTGATCAAGGTTCCACTTATCATATGTGTCATCATACTTTGCTTTATATTTGGATATGTCTCGTGATTCTCTAGATACTCCTATTTATGAGTCTACATCTGTAGGGAATTCTATTGTAATGGACTGTGTCTATCATTTTTGTTTGGTCATTATTAGTGGCTACAAGACTAGAGCTTATCTTCTGTTGCTTAATATGGTGGATTTTGATGTGATTTTGGGTATGGATTGATCATCTCTATATCATGTTATCCTCAATTACCACACTAAGACCGTAACGTTGGCTATGCCGGGGTTGCCAAGGTTGGAATAGAGAGGTTCTTTAGGGTATATTCCTAGTAGGGTGGTTTCCTTTTTGAAGGCTCAACAGATAGTTGAGAAGGGGTGTTGGCGTACTTAGCCTTTGTGAGGGATGCCAGTGCTGATACTCCCACGGTTGACTCAATCCCCATTGTGAGGAGTTTCCAGATGTGTTCCCTACAGACCTACTGAGCATGTCGCCGATAGGGATATTGATTTCGGTATTGATATGGCATCTGATACTCAGCCTATTTATATTCCACTGTATCGCGTGTCTCCATCAGAGTCAAAGGAATTAAAGAAATGATTGCAGGAATTATTTGGATAAAGGTTTTATAAGTCCTAGTGTCTCGCCTTGGGTGCATCAGTGTTGTTTTTTAAGAAGAAGGACGGATTTATGAGATGTGTATTGATTACCGGCAGTTAAACTAGGTGACCATTAAGAACAAATATCCATTGTCGTATATTGATGACTTATTTGATCATCTTTAGTGTGTCAGGGTATTCTCGGAGATTGACTTGAGGTCAGGATATCATCAGTTGAAGATCAGTGCTTCGCACATCCCTAAGACTGCTTTCCGGACAGGTTGTGGGCATAATGAGTTTTTGGTGATGTTTTGTGGCTTGACTAATTCCCCTGCGGCTTTTATGCACTTGATGAACAGTGTGTTCCAACGTTATTTGGATTCGTATGTCATTTTGTTCCTTGATGATATTTTGGTGTATTCTTGTAGTAGGGAGGCGCATGAGTAGCATTTGAGGATCGTGCTCCGAACTTTGATGGGAAAGAATCTATATGCCAAGTTTTCTATGTGTGAGTTCTGTTTGAACTCGGTGGCATTCTTGCATCATGTGGTGTCTAGTGAGGGGATTAAGAATTTGAAAATGAATGAGGCAGTTCAGAGTATGCCCAGACTTGTCCCAGACATTCTACCACTTTAGATATCAGGAGCTTCTTTGGTTCAGAGGAATTTTCATCTATTGCAGCACCATTGACTAAGTTGATTCAGAAGGGTGCTCCATTCAGGTGGTCGTATGAGTGTGAGAGAACTCTTAGAAGCTCAAAGATGCCTTGACAGCTCCAGTTCTGGTTCAAGATTGGTTCATATACAGTCTAATGTGATGCTTCATGGGTTGGCATTGGATGTGTGTTGATGCAGGATGGTCGGGTGATTGTCTACACTTCGCTTCAGTTGAATCCCCACGAGAAGAACTATCTAGTGCATGATTTGGAATTAGCATATATTGTACAAGTTCTCAAGATTTAGAGGAATTATTTATATTGCGTGTCTTGTGAGGTGTATACGGATCATCGGAGTCTCCAGCACCTATTTAAATAAAAAGATTTGAATTTGAGATAGTGGGGGTGGTTGGAGATGTTGAAGGATTATGATATCACTATTCTTTATCATCGAAGGAGGAGCAATATGGTAGCATACACCTTGAGTAGAAAGGCGGAGAGCATGGGAGCTTAGCATTTATTCCAGCTGGGGAGAGGCCTTTGGCTATAGACGTTCAGGCTTTTGCCAACAGGTTCATAAGATTGGACATTATGGAGCCTAGTAGAGTCCTTGCTTGTGTTATATCTTAGTCATCCTTGTTTAAGCGCATTAAGGCTCGCTAGTGTGATGATCCCTACTTGCTTGTCCTTAAGGACACGGTGCTGTAAGTTGGTGCTAAGGAGGTGACTATTGGGGATGATGGTGTATTGCGGCTTCAGGGATGGATTTGTGTTCCTAATGTGCATGGGTTGAGAGAGTTGATTCTTAAGGAGACTCATAGTTCACGGTATTCCATTCATATGGATGCTATGAAGATGTACCGTGAATTGAAATAGCATTATTAGTGCAGAGGATGGAAAAACACATCATTACGTATGTTGCTCGGTATTTGAGTTATCAGTAGGAAAAGTATGAGCATTAAAGACCTGGTGGTTTGCATTAGACGATTGAGATATCGGAGTGAAAGTGGGAGCGTATCACTATGGACTACGTGGCAGGTTTGCCATGGACATTAAGGAGATTTGATGTAGTTTGGGTCATTATGGACAGACTGACCGAGTCTGCACATTTCATCTCAGTCATGACTTCCCACACTTCAGAGCAGTTAGCTAAGATTTACATCCGGGAGATTGTTTGCTTGCATGGTGTACCTATTGCTATCATCTCGGATTGTGGCACTCAATTTATGTTGCATTTCTTGAGAGCGGTCGAATGTGAGTTGGGCATGCAGGTTGAGTCAAGAATCGTAATTCACCCTCAAATGGACTGGCAGTCTGAGTAGACCATTTAGATCTTGGAGGATATGTTGAGGGAATGCACTATTGATTTTGGAGGTCAGTGGGACCAGTTTCTACCCCTAGCACAGTTGTCCTACAACAACTACTACCGGTCGAGTATCTAGATAGCTATGTATGAGGCATTGTATGGGAGGCGATGTCGTTCTCTGGTTGGTTAGTTTGAACCCGGTGAGGCTAGGTTATTGGGCACAGACTTGGTCTATGATGCTTTGGAGAAGGTGAAGCTGATCTAGGAGTGACTTCGTACAGCGCAGTCCAGGCAAAAGAATTATACGGATCAGAAGGTTCATAATGTGGTATTCATGGAGGGTGAGAAGGTTCTACTTAAAAATTTTCCCCGTGAAGGGTCTCATGAGATTTTGGAAGAAGGGAAAATTAAGTTATCGATATATTGGTCCTTTTGAGGTGTTCGAGAGAGTTGGTGAGGTGTCCTAGAGACTTGTTTTACCACCCAGCTTATCGAAAATTCATCAGGTGTTTCATGTTTCCATGCTTCAGAAGTACTACGAGGATCTGTTGCACGTGTTGGATTTCAGCTCAGTACAGTTGGATGAGAATTTGGCTTATGATGAGGAGCTGGTGGCCATTTTTGATAGGTAGGTTCAGAAGCTGAGGTGGAAGAATATTGGATCAGTGAAGGTCTAATGGAGAGGTCAAACAGTCGAGGAGGTGACTTAGGAGACCAAGCATAATATGTGAAGCAGATATCCTCACCTTTTTGACATCCCATATAAGATTCTAAACCCGATCGAGGATGAACGTTTGTTTAGGAGGGGGAGAATGTAATGACCGGGCCGGTTGTTTTGTGTATTTTAGCCCCCTTTCCCCATTTTATGCTTTCCATGCACTTAATTGTTGTTTTGTGACTTGCGGATATGGTTGGTTTTGCTTCGAGAAGGTTTTGGGGTGAATTAGAACGCCTAGTTCTATGGTTGGAAGCTTAAATTATAAGAGTTGACCAAGGTTTGACTTCTGCATTAACAACCTCTAATTCTTTTTTGATGGTTCCAATAGGTTCGTATGGTATTTTCGGACTTAGTCGTATGCTCGGATTTGAATTCGGAGGTTCCTAGGAATTTGGCTCTTTTAGTTGAACATTGGCAATTTGAAGGTTTAGAAATTTCATAAGTTTGACCGTGGGTTTTCTTTGTGGCTATTGGGGTCGGACTGTTGTTTCGAAACTTGGAATAGGTCTGCTTTATCATTTAGAACTTGTGTGTAAAGTTTGGTATCATTCCGAGTTGGTTTGGTAGGAATCAGACGCTTGGTTGTGAATAATGTTCTTGAGTTTCATAGCTTGCATGATGCGTTTTGGTGTTCGATTCGAGGTTGTATAGGTTATTTTGATGTTACGAGCTTGCGAGAGAGTTCGTGTGCGATTTATATACTTGTGTAAATATTTAATGTGGGGCCCGAGGGGCTCGGGTGAGTTTCGGATTGATTTCGGAGTGGTTTGTTGAAGTTTCAGTTGTGCTGGTGTTGTAGACTTCACATTTGCGAAGGTTTGCTTGCATTTGTGAAGGGCCGCAATTACGGACACCTTATCGCATTTGCAATGATTTGGCTGCGAAGGGTGACCTCGCATTTTCAAGGTAATTGGTCGAATTGTGACATTGGAAGGTAGCAAGGGACTTCACAATTACAAATTCTGGAGTCACATTTTCAATATTGCTAGGGGCAGCATGGGTTCGCATTTACGAGCCCAAGGTCACATTTTCGGAGGTTGCATTTGCGAACCTCTGGTTGCAAATGTGACATCTGCAGCTGGTTAATAACTGAGTATTTCAGGACTTAGGCCCATTTTATCATATATTGATCCCTGGACTTGGCGAGAGCCTATTTATTTGAAGAGGATTTTCACACAAAATTATTAGGTAAGTAATTTCCACTTAATTCTGATACTATATCATGATTTCTCATGGACTTCTACACCAAAATTATGTAACTGAAAGGAATCTTATGGGGTTTTTAACTTTGCTTTGAAAATAAAAGTTTAGAATTTAGCAGTAGGTTTAGACTCGGCTTTGAAAACTAGTTACATATTTGGACTCGCGAGGTTATGGGTAGTCGGAATCTCACTTGACTCGTATTTTGACCATGTGCGCCCGATGTTGACTTTTGTTGACTTTTTGAGAATTGGGTCAAGATTGGACTTTATTGTTTAGAATTGAACCCTTTAGCATTATTTGATGTTATTGTGTCATTTTTTGCTAGATTCAAGCTAGACATATGTGATTTGTAAAGGAAATGCATTTTTGGAGTATTGAAGTAGCTTGTTTGCGGTAAGTATCTTTCTTAACCTTGTGTGGAGGAATACCCCTTAGTACTTGGTCTTCTTTTCTTATCTGCGCTATGTGGGAAACGACGTCTACGCGAGGTGATGAGCATGTACACAGGTGCTATTTGTGGCTTATGACCATATTAGGACCTTTGGCTATTAATATGCCTTACTTTATGGATGTGCTTTATGTAAAATATGCTTAATCACTTTATGTCTACATGAACATGATCGCTACAATTGACTTAGTGTAACAACTCAGCCAATCATTTTGAGTATTTTAGCCTCGTTTTCCCTATTGAATGCTCTACATTTGTGTATTTGTGGTTGTGGGACTTACCGGGATGGTTGGTTTGGTTTCGGGGAGGTTTTGGATTTAATTGGGACATATAGTCCCTTGGTTGAATGCTTAAGTTGTAAGAGCTAACCGGAGTTTGACTTTTGTGTAGACGACTCTGAAATGATACTTTGATGATTTCAATAGCTTCGTATAGTATTTTTGGACTTAGGCGTATCTACGAATTTGGATTTGGAGGCTCCTAGGTCATTTTGGATTTAATTGGCAAAAATTAGAAAGTTGATAGTTTGACCAAGAATCGACTTTGTTGATATCGGGTTCGGATTATAGTTCAAGGAGTTGGAATAGGTCTGTTGTGTCATTTGGGACTTTCATGCAAAATTTGAGATTATTCCGAGTTGATTTGATATGGTTCGCCACGAGAATTTGTAGTTGAAAGTTCATTAGTTCCTTAGGCTTGAATAGAGGTTTGATTTGTGGTATTGATATTATTTTGTATGATTTGAGGCCTCGAGTAGGCCCGTGTTATATCTCGGGATTGGTTGGTGTGTTTGGAATGGGTCCCGGGGGTCTCGGTTGTGTTTCGCATTTATTTTAGATCATTTTTGGACTATGTTGCGCTGTTGAAGGTTTAAAATTTCTGGTACGTTCGCACCTATGAAGGAAGGACCGCATGCGTGCGTCCACAAATGCGGACTTGGGCCGCAAAAGCAAAGCTGGACTGAGGAAGCAAGGACTACAAAAGCGGAAGCATGGGTGCATATGTGAAAGCACACGATGCGATGATGAAGGCGCAGAAGCGCGACCACAAATGCAACTAAGTGACCGCAGGAGCGGAAAGTCTGGAATTGAGGTTAGACTGCAGATGCGAGCTTCCATCCACAGAAGTGGAGCCCCAAATGCGGTTTAGTTGGTCAGAATATTAATTCTAAGGGTTTGGTCATTTTCTCATTTTTAGAGTTGTGGAGCTCGGCTAGAGGCGATATTTGGAGGGCTTTTCATCACAATTGAAAGGGTAAGTGATCCTTACTTGATTTTGGTGTTAGATATTGATTACCCATAGATTATTACAGCTAAATTATATGGATTAAAGGTGGGATTTGGGGGTTTTGGAACTATGATTTTGGAGAGTTAGAATTGGTGATTTGAGGGTCGATTTGAGGTTGGAATTGGATGAAACACATATATTTGGACTCGTATTAGAATGGTGTTCGGAATATGTGAGTATTGTCGGGTTCGGGGGAGCGGGGGCAGGGTTACCTTTTTGTGTTGACTTTGCATAATTGATTCAAGATCTTAGCTTTATCATGGAATTATTTTGTATGGCTTATATTGATGATATTAAGTTATCTTGGTTAGAGTCCTGATTTGGCTTGCTTGAGTTAAGTATCTTAGCTAAACTTGGTTGAGGCACTAGTTGCCTGAGTTATTTGTGATAGCTATATGGGTGGCATGCATGTGTGGGGTTGAGCCCATGTGCGTGCACCAGGTTTCATGCTGGGGATAGTGCTTAGGCTATGATATGCCTCGAATTGGTTACTAAGCTTAATGCTATGATATTTCTTACATTTGTACCCCTGTTGTGAGATATGTGAGCCATGTTTGAGGTTACATAAAGGTTAATCTCCTGATTGAACCTGATAATTGCTACTTTCATGATGTAATTGCCTGATTTGAACTGTGATAGCACACTTTCCACATGCATACACCTTAACATGTCACTTATACTAGACAGGAGTATGAAATTTGATATTCATTCATCATGTACCTGTATTCTTGTATATTTGTTATTTGTGTGTTATGGATTGGACTGGTAGCACGTGATCACGCAATGTGGATTGTGATATTGAGCATGTGACCACACCGGGCGATTGTGATATTGTGCATGTGACCATGCACGGCGGATTGTGATATTGAACATGTCACCACGCAGGGTATTATGATATTGAGCCTGTGACCACGCGTAGCGGATTGTGATATTGAGCATATGACCACGCCGGGCAGATTGTAATATTGAGCATATGATCACACTTGGCAGATTGTGATATTAACACGTGAGTTGTCCGTGCAGCGTGTGGATATGGATCCATCCCCCAAGGGTCACCCTTTCTGTTCCTTCTTGATTGTGTACATGCGGCTTGAGGAAAGCAGATAAGTGGTTTGGTTCGGTTATTGAGATTCTGTGGAGAAGTTGGCCAGTGTTTGATTTGGTTATTGCATTTTACCTTTATTTGAAATTTCCTTAATTGTTTATCTGATTTATTTGCATATCTTCTTTATATGTTGGATTGTTGACTGAGCAGAGTACGTTTAGTAACTGTGTGCGCCAAGGTGGTTCTTTCTGTGATTCATGACTTGATTATATTATTGTTCTGTACTGGTTGGATTTATGAACTGTACATGTAATTAGCGAGTATGATTTGTAATTTCTTATTTCTTTTACCTCGTTGAGGTTAGTCATGATACTTGCTGAGTACATGGGGTCAGTTGTACTCATACTATACTTTGCACTTAATTGTGCAGATCCAGGTGTTGGACCGAGCCATCATAGCTGAGGCTTGTGTTGAGTTATCTTTGGAGAGACGAGGTAGAGCTACAATCTCGATTGTAGTCTTGGCGTCTCTTTTCCTTTAGTACTGTTATTTCATTCAGACAGTATTGTTATTTATATTTCAGACTCTATTTTCGTTCCAAAGCTCATGACTCTGTATTTACTAGTTCTGGGGGATTTGTTATGTATCGACGCTATTATGTTATGTTGAGGGTTTTAGACTTGTATTAATTTCGTCATTTCTGTTATGATTCTTTATTGTTATGTTCGGCTTGAAAGCAAGTGTTTCAGGTGCCACCACAACCGGTTGGTGGTTTTGGATCGTGACAAGTTGGTAACAGAGCCCAAGGTATTCTACGGGTCATGAGCAAGTTTAGCAGAGTCTTGCAGATCAGTACAGAGACGTCTGTACTTATCTTCAAGAGGCTATCGAACTATTGGGAAACTTCACTTTCTTGCATTCTTGCCATGCGGATTCATTAATTCTGAAGTTTGAATGTTTACTCTTCTATTCTCTCACAGATGGTGAGGACACGTTTAGCCGGATTGGGCGGGTAGGTACCAGTATCACCAGCCAAGGCCGCGAGACACCGGGGCCGAGGTGTGGCTCACACTACAGGTAGAACATCACTTTTGGAGCCTCTAGTCGCTCTAGTAGAGGAGCATTTCCCGGATATTGTTGAGCCGGTGGGACCAGCTCAGACACTGGCATTGCCTATTGTTATACCTAGTCTTCAGGAGGCCTTGGCATAGATCTTGAGTGTCTACACGAGCTTGGCTCAGGCGGGTATGATACCACTTGCACCAGCTACCTCACAGGCTTGAGGAGGAGCCTAGACTCCCGCTGCCCGTACACCAGAGCAGCTAGCTCAGGGTTATTAGACACCAGGGGTGTTACCGGTTCAGCCAGTTGTTATTGCTCGAGCTGAGGTTGATCCATCTATGAATGATGAGGAGCAGAAGAGGTTGGAAATTGAAGAGGCTTCATCCTCTCGAGTTCAGTGGAGGAGACTTAGAGGATGCTCATAGTTTTCTGGATCGGTGTCGGTGGATTCGTACAGCGGGTATTATGGACACCAATGGAGTTTCCTTTACTACTTTTCAGGTGACAAGGGCAGCCTACAGATGGTGGCAGACCTATGAGTGAGTCAGGTCAGTTGGCGCAGCACCACTTACATGGCATCAGTTCTCAATTCTCTTTTTAGAGAAGTTTGTCCCGCAGACTCGCATAGATGAGTAGCATAGGGAGTTCGAGCAGCTATGCTTGGGGAATATGACTATGGCCTAGTACGAGATAAGATTCGCAGATTTGGCCCATCATGCAGCATGGTTGGTTCCCACTGAGAGGGAGAAGATCATGAGGTTCATTGATGGCCTCAGCTATGTTCCACGTTATAGTTTGGCTCGAGAGGCGAAGAAGGATGCTAGGTTGGACCAATTAGTTGAGATTTCTAGGCAGTTGGAGCATGTTTGTAGGCTTGAGCGAGAGGAGCGGGAGGCCAAGAGGCGTCGTGGTTCAGGTGGTTTTGGAGGTCTGGTCTGGAGGCCAGTCACATTACAGCAAAGGTCATCCTTTTATGCCCGCGCAGGCAGCTCGTCAGATTCTTCGTGATTTATCAGTTAGCCACAGTTCATATAGTGCTTTCCCAGTTCAGTCATCATTCAATGTCTCTTTGGCACAAAGTTCTTACTGTGCTCCGTGGGTATAGGGTTCCACAGGCAGTTATTTAGGATATTAGGGTCAGCAACCGCGCCAGAATGGTTGCTTCGAGTGCGGAGACTTGAGTCATCTCAAGAAGGATTTCCCCAAACTTCTAAGTAGGTTCCCACAGCAGAGCTTGCAGCCTATGATTTCAGCACCAGTAGCTACACGACCCGCATAGCTAGCTGCGGGTGCAGCTCAGTTAGTTCGAGGTCACCCTAGAAGAAGAAGTCAGTCAGGTGGTGGTCAGCATCCCATAGGCAGTTGCTTCCGACGCCATGATCATAAGTATTGTCTCAGTGTGCCACGGGGATGCTTTAGCTTTATTTGACCTTGGTTCCACTTAATCTTATGCGTCACCATATTTTGCTCGTTATTTGGATATGCATCATGATTGTTTAGATGTGCATGTTCATGTATCCACAACGATGGGTGATTCTATTATGGTGGATCGTGCATATCGACTGTGTGTGTTCACTATTGGGGGTTATGAAACTAAGGTTGATCTCTTATTGCTCAGTATGGTTGATTTTCAGGTGATTTTGGATATGGATTGACTATCTCCAACCATGTTATTCTTGACTGTCACGCTAAGACCGTGACATTGGCGATGCTAGAATTGCTTAGGTTGGAGCGCAGAGGTTCTCTTGGTCACACTCCCAGTGAGTAATTTCATATTTGAAGTGCTCAACGTACGGTTAAGAAGGTGTATTTGGCGTATTTGGCCTTCGTGAGAGATGTTAATGCTGAAACTCCTAATGTTGAGTCACTCCTATTAGTGAGGGAGTTCCCAGATGTATTTCCTATAGACCTATCGATTATGCCCACCCACAGGGATATTGACTTTGGGATTAATTTGGTGCCTGGCACTCATCCCATCTCTATCTCATCGTATCTCATGGCACCAGTAGATTTGAAGGATTTGAAGGAATAGTTACATGATTTTCTTCATAAGGGTTTCATCATCCCTAGTGTGTTATCTTAGGGTGAACAAGTACTATTTGTGAAGAAGAAAGATGGTTCTATGAGTATGTGCATTGATACCGACAGTTGAACAAGGTTACAATCAAGAACAAGTACCCACTACCGCGTATTGATGATTTATTTGATCAACTTCAAGGTGCTAGGGTATTCTCCTCGTGCAAGTTTTGGTTACACTCGGTGGCATTCTTGGGCCACGTGGTGTTCAGTGAGGGGATTAAGGTGGATCCAAAGAAGATTGAGGCAATTCAGAATTTGTCCAGACCATCTACTGGTACTGAGATCCAGAGTTTCCTTGGGTTGGCTAGGTTTTATCACCCTTTGTAGGTTGATAGAGAAGGGTGCCCCATTTAGGTGGTTTGAAGAGTGTGAGGGGAGTTTTTAGAAGCTCGAGATTGCCTTGACTACAGCTCCAATTTTGGTTTTGCCTTCGGAATCGTGCTCTTATACAGTCTATTGTGATGCTTCATGGATTAGCATTGGTTGTGTGTTGATACAGAAGGGTAGAGTTGTTACATATGCTTCCCGTCAGTTAAAGACCCATGAGAAGAACTACCCAGTACATGATTTGGAGTTGGCAGCCATTATTCACGCACTCAAGCTTTGGAGACATTATCTTTATGGCATGTCTTGTGAGATTTTCACATATCACAGGAATCTCCAACACTTATTCAAGAAAAAAGACCTGAACTTGAGGCAACGGAGGTGGCTAGAGCTACTAAAGGACTATGATATCACCATTCTTTATCACCTGGGGAAGGCCAATATGGTGGCTAATGCCCTTGAGTAGGAAGGCTAAGAACATGGGGAGTATTACTTATATTCCAGTTGGGGAGAGATAGTTAGCGTTGGATGTTAAGGTTTTGTCCAATCGGTTCATGAGGTTGGATATTTTGAAGCCTAGCAAGGTTCTTGCTTGTATTGTATCATATTCGTCCTTGTTTGAGCATCAAGGTACGTCAGTATGATGATCCCCACTTACTTGTCCTGGGTGCAATGCGGTGATGCTGAGGAGGTTACTATTGGTGATGATGGGGTTTTGAGGCTATAGGGTCGAATCTGTGTACTAAATGTGCATAGGTTTCGAGAGTTGATTCTTAAGAAGGTAAATAGTTCGTGGTTTTCCATTCACTGGGCCATAAGATGTACCATGATTAGAGGCAACACTACTGGTGGCAGAGGATGAAGAAGGAAGTTGAGTATGTTGCTCAGTGTTTGAACTGTTAGCAGGTGAAGTACGAGCATCAGAGATCTGGTGGCTTGCTTCAAAGGCTTGATATTCCGGAGTGGAAGTGGGAGCATATCACTATAAATTTCATAGTTGGGCTTCCATGGACCTTGAGGAGTTTCGATGCAGTGTGGGTCATTGTGGACAAACTGACCAAGTCTGAACACTTCATTCCAGTCATGACTACCTACTCTTTAGAGCATCAGGCTTAGATTTATATTCGAAAAAATGATTCACCTTCATGGTGTGCGCATGTCTATTATCTCAGATAGAGGCATGCAGTTTACATCGTATTGTTGGAGAGTATTGCAGCGTGAGTTGGGTACACAGGTCGAGCTGAGTACGGCATTTCATCCTAGACGGACGGGCAGACCGAGCACACTATTTAGATTTTGGAGGACTTGTTACGAGCCTGTGTCACTAATTTCGGAGGATCATGGGATCATTTTCAACCGCTAACAGAGTTCTCCAACAATACTAGCTATCAATTAAGTTTCCAGATGACTCTTTATGAAGCCTTATACAGGAGGCGTTGTCATTCTCCAGTTGGTTGGTTTGAGCCCGGGGAGGCTAGATTGTTAGGCATTGACTTGGTCTGTGATACTTTGGAAAAGGTGAAGTTGATTCAGGAGTGGTTTCATACAGCACAGTCCAGGCAGAGGAGTTATGCTAACAGAAAGGCTCATGATGTTGCATATATGGTGGGTGAGAAGGTTCTACTTAGAGTTTCGCCCATGAAGGGGTTGATGAGGTTCGGGAGGAAGGGCAAGTTTATCCCTAGGTATATTGGTCCTTTGAGGTGCTTGAGAGAGTTGGAGAGGTAGCCTACAGACTTGCCTTGCCACCTCGTCTATCGGGAGTTCACCTGGTGTTTCATGTTTCTATGCTCCAGAAGTATTATGGGGATCTGTCACATATGTTGGACTTTAACATGATATAGTTGGACGAGGATGTGGCTTATGATGTGGAGATGGTGGCCATTTTGGACCGGTATGTTCGAAAGTTGAGGTTGAAGAATATAGCATCGGTGAAGGTTCAATGAAGAGGTCAGCCGGTTGAGGAGGCTACTTGGGAGATCGAGCAGGAGATGCAAAGCAGATATCCTCACCTTTTTTAGACTCCAAGTATGATTCTAGACTCATTCAAGGATGAATATTTGTTTAAGAGGGAGAGAATGTAACGATTCGGCCAGTTGTTTTGAGTATTTTAGTCTCATTTCCCCTATTTAATGCTCTACATATGTGTAATTGTGGTTATGGGACCTGTCGGGGTGGTTGTTTTGGCTTCGGGGAGGTTTTGGATTGAATTGGAACACATAGTCCTTTGGTTGGATGCTTAAGTTGTAAGAGTTGACCGGAATTTGACTTTTATGTAGACGACTCCTGTGTCATATTTTGATAATTCCAATAGCTTCATATAGTGATTTTGGACTCAGGCATATGTCCACATTTGGATTTGAAGGTTCCTAGGTCATTTTCGATTAAATTGGCGAAAGTTGGAAGGTTTGGAAGGTTGATAGGTTTGACCAAGAGTTGACTTTGTTGATATCCGGTTCGGATTGTGGTTCCGGGAGTTAGAATTGGTCCCTTGTGTCATTTGGGACTTGCATGCAAAATTTTAGGTCATTCCGAGTTAATTTGAAATGGTTCAGCATGACAATTGGAAGTTAAAAGTTCATTAGTTCCTTAGGCATTAATTGAGGCACGATTCGTGATTTTGATGTTATTTTATGTGTTTTGAGGCCTCAAGTAGGCCTATGTTATGTTTCGGGATAGGTTGGTGTGTTTGGACAGAGTCTTGCGAGCCACGAGTGTATTTCATATTGATTTCAAATCATTATTGAACTATGTTGCATTGCTGAAGGTTTCTAATTTATGGTGCGTTCGCACTTGCGAAAAAAGGGCCGTAGTGCGGGTCCGAAAATGCGGACCTGAGGAAGTAGAAGTACAGCTAGGCTGAGGAGGCAAGAACCACAAAAGTGGAAGCATGGGCACAGATGCGAAAGCACATCTACGATGATGAAGGTGCAGAAGGGCGACCGTAGATGCGACTGGGTGACCGCAGAAGCGGAGAGTTTGGGAATTGAGGTCAGACCACAGATGCAGGCTTCCGTGAGCATAAGCGGTGCCGCAGATGCAATCAAATAATAGCAAATACGGTTTAGCTGGGCAGAATATTAATTTGAATGATTTGGTCGTTTTCTTTTTTTTTTTTTTGAGTTATGTAGCTCGGCTAGGAGCAATTTTTGGAGGGCTTTTCATCACAATTAAAGGGGTAAGTGATCCTTACTTGATTTTAGTGTTAGATATTGTTTACCCATAGATTATTATACCAAATTTATATGGATTAAAGGTGGGAGGGGTTTTTGGACTATGACTTTGGAGAGTGAAAATTGGTGATTTTAGGGCCGATTTGAGGTTGGAATTGGATGAAATACATATAGTTGGACTCGTATCGAAATGGGTGTTCGGAATTTTTGAGTTTTATCAAGTTCAGGAGGCAGTCCCGGGGTTGGATTTTTGGGTTGACTTTGCATAATTGATTCAAGATCTTAGCTTTATCATTTGGAATTGTTTCCTACGGCTTGTAGATATGATAATAACTTATTTTGGCTAGATTCGAGCCATCTAGAGGTTGATTCATTTGATAAAGGCTTCTTAGAGTACTGATTTGGCGTGCTTGAGGTAAGTATCTTACCTAGACTTGGTTGAGGCACTAATTTCCTGAGTTATTTGTGATTGCTACGTTCTATGGGTGGCGCACATGTGTAGGTTGAACCCATGTGCTGCACCAGGGTATTATTCATGCTCGGGGTAGTGTTTAGGCTATGATATGCTTTGAATTGGTTACTAAACTTAATACTGTGATATTTCTTACATTTGTACCCCCATCGTGAGCTATTGGAGCCATGTTTGAGGTTACATAAGGTTTAATCTCGTGATTGAACCTAATAATTGCTACTTCCACGATGTAATTGACTAACTTGAGCTGTGATAGCACACTTTGCACATGCATACACCTACATATATCACTTATACTAGTCCAGGAGTATGAAATTTGATCTTCAGATCACGTACATGTATTCTTGTATATCTACTATCTGTGTGTTATGAATTGGACTAGTAGCACGTGACCACGTCCTGCAGATTGTGATATTGAGACTGTGAGCATGCTGGGCGAATTGTGATATTGAGCCTATGACCTCGCTGGGCGGATTGTGATAATAAGCCTATTACTAAGCCGGGCGGATTGTGATATTATCACATGAGTTGTCCGTGTAGCATGTGGATATAGATACATCCCCCTAGGGTCACCCTCTCATGTTCCTTCTTGATAATGTACACACCGTTTGGGGAAAGCTAATTAGTGGGTTGGTTCGGTTGTTGAGATTCTAAGGAAAAGTTGGCCAGTGTTTGATTTGGTTATTGCATTTCATTTTTACTGCAATTTCCTTGATTGTTTATCTGGTTTATTTGTATATCTTCTTTATATGTTGGATTGTTGACTGAGCAGAGTACATTAAGTAACTATGTGCACCAAGGTGGTTCTTTCTATGATTCATGACTTGATCATATTATTGTTTTGTACTTGTTAGATTTATGAACTGTACAGGTGATTAGCAAGTATCATTTATAATTATTGCATCTTTTACCTTGCCTAGGTTAGTCATGATACTTGCTGAGTACATTGGGTCGGTTGTACTCATACTACACTATGTACTTAATTATGCAGATACAGGTGTTGGACCGAGTCACTAGTAGCAAAGGCTTGTGTAGTGTTATTTTTGGAGAGACGAGGTAGAGTTGCAATCTCGATCGCGGTCTTGACGTCTTTTTTCCTTTAGTACTGTTATTTCATTCAGATAGTATTGTTATTCATATTTCAAATTTGTATTTCTATTTTAGAGCTCATGACTCTGTACTTACCACTTCTATGGGATTTATTATGTATCGACGATATTATGTTATGTTGTGGATTTTAGATTTGTATTAATTTTGTCCTTTTTGTTATTATGATTCGTCCTTGTTATGTTTGGCTTGCCTATCAAGTGTAATAGGCGCCATCATGACCGGTTAGTGGTTTTGGGTCATGAAACTTAGCTATAGTCATGCTTTATATGTTGAATACCCATTCGCATTTTTATTATTCACATGTCCTTGTGAACCTTGTTGATAAATTATGAGCCTATATTTTTTATAAAAGTGTTACACCCCATATTTTCGTACGAAAATGTGCGTCGTAAGCAAACTAAGGTAAGACCAAAAATGAGATCATCTTTGAAAACATATAAAGTAAGTTGTCATGTTACCTCGGAGGTTACAAATATTGAAAATCATGAAAAACAAGTACAAAAAGGGTTGGAAGGTTCAGAAGCTAAAGGAATTGAAGAAAATAATGTTTCGTCAAAAGTCAACTAGTTGGGAATGTTACAACCCACACCTTTGGGGTGAGACTAGGGGTTCTTAACATGATAAGAGGATTATGTTATGATTTATTTTAGTCTTATGATATTCATGTGTTAAGGTTTGAAGTCAAGTGAGTTGCGAAACAAAAGTCGATGAAAGTCATCACAAGTTACGTTCATAAGTTTTACTGAACTTTGGGGCAAATGTAACTGCACTTTTCTCCAAATATACTTAGAGTTACGGGGTGTTCCACCATCAAATTGAAGATCTATGAGTCTATTTTCTAAGGAATTAAACGGTTTGTCAATACGACATGGGAGTACAGATATATATTCGTTTTTGAGAGACTGTGCAAACTGCTAGGTGACAAGTAGGTGTATCACCTACTTGCTTAAATAAGAGGACTAAATATGCCCAAAAAGGGGATATTTCGGGTCGGCCAAAGAGCCCATTTAAGGTCTTATCTCCTCCAATTATAACACTCATTATATGGCAATATAACCATAGATAAGTCCCTACAAAAATCCTCCCAAAAATTGAACACAAACCCTAATTGATTTTTCTCTCCTTTTCAAATTCTAGTTGGAGGAAAAACCTAAGGTTTGAAGAACCAAGTTAGAAGCTGAGATATTCAAAAAATAAGGTAAGTTTAATGCTCTATTTCATCCATTTTTTCTGCTGGAATGTATGGAAAGTCGTTCTATATTTGTAAAAACTCACGGGACGGTGATCAGAAGCCGTGAGTTCGAGTTATTCAACTTGTAGTGGACTGTTTTGTGGGATGTTTCGTATGGCTGTTGGATTGCGTGTTTTGCTACTTCTTTAGGGAGTTTTTTGGAGAAAGGGTGTGGAGAAACACCAAAATAAATACAGGGTGGTGGACTGGTCGTTTGTCGTAATATTATCGGGCCGTTTGACACTACTACGATGGTCGTTTTGTGTATGAAGAGATTGGGGTGTGTTGGGCTATTTTTTAGTATTTTGTGGTGTATATAAGGTTGGAAAATAATATATATATATATATATATATATATATATATA